>CAOKZL010002624.1:0-32500 GCA_948472985.1 Iguana delicatissima | reverse complement strand
TTTCAACAATTCTAAGGGTTTTTTTTAAAAAAAACACAAAACCACAAATAATAGAAAAATGATTAACAGTACAGCAAGTAATGCAATATGTTACTTTTTTTTTCATCTCTGCAATGTGTAGTAACACCCAGAAAGATTTCAAACATTGTAACATGGAATGGAATGAATTACTTTTTAAAAAGAGCTTCTCAGGCTCTTAAAAAAATAACTCAAGGAGAGGCAGGTATGGGAGTGGCTTTATTAGTGCTTCATGGTTTAGTGCTGCATGAGTTCTCTGCTCAGTCAGTGTTTTCAGGGAAAAAGAAGAATGGGGTGCTCCCAGGTTGATTCTTGTTTGAAATGTATGCCTGCAGTTTTTTCCTTCTCAAATTAGTCCTTGTTATCTTAGCTTTAATGTATGTGTTGTACTGTTTCATATCAAAGTTGCCACATGTCAGCATTTAAGCTGAAGCTTTGGGGTACAACCAAATAAAATATAAAGAGAAACCACCATATAATTTTCCACACAGCTGGCCAGCCCAGTTTCTTTCACATACTTCTCCTTTTCGGGGAAATTAAGTTTCCCATTTTTGCATCTCAGGCAAGTAGTCCTGGGTTGCTTTCTTTCTTTCTGAGGAGAAGGGGACAGTAGCAGAAGGAGTGAGATTAGAGATAAGAAAGCACCCAGCAGCCAAGTGTCTAGAAAAAGAAAGGTACTTCATTCCCCAGCAGGCCAAGGAGGTGGTGATAAGGGCTTTTCTCCCCCACCCCATCATGCAGCCTCAGGCTATTAGCCTTCTTCTTTGTATGTCCAAGAAAAAGTATAAAATCTCACAGTCAGGCATTAGAATCAAAGGAACAGTTTATTTTCTGCTTGGCTTGAAAACTTTTGCCTTCTGCTTCAAATTGCTTCCATCTATCATCTTCAATGAGACACAGCCAGGCTCTGCTACTCAAAGAGTCACTCCTGGTCATTACAAGGTACTACCAAGCGCCACTCCTTGATTCGCTCAGTTCCCAACACGTGTGTGTGTGTGTACGCATGCACACTGCCTCTCAATTTATGGTGACCCCATTAATTTCATAGGATTTTCTTAAGCAAAGAATACTCAGAGGTGGTTTCACCAGTTCATTCCTCTGAAAAATGGCCTACAGCACCTGGTATTTGTTGGCAATATCCCATCCAAGTACTAACCAGGGCTAACCCTGTTTAGCTTCCAAGATCAGACATGATCTGGTGGTATTTAGGTTAGTACCCAGCACAGCAGGATCAAATCACATATGTCATTTAGGGCTGCCAAACTGGAGATGGCTCCCATCTCTTTAATAGTTGTGTAGAAAAGGGATTTCAGCAGGTGTTGGTTGTCATGCAGTCAAATAATGAACAACACCTGTTGAAATTTCCTCTTCTACACAAGCATTAAGGGACAGGAACACTCTTATTTATGTCACTGATCTATCTTATTTATGTCAGCTGTGTAGTACCAGTCATGTAGATTTTTTTTACCTGATTGTTATCCTCCAACTTGGCTGTTGGCAATGTCTGGATGGGAATGGGCTTATAAAATTTGCTGCCTGAAACAGAAGACACTTCCCATTACAAGCATAGAAACTGTCCAGACTAATAGTTGAACTTCAGTTCGACACTATCAATGGAACAGGGTCCTTCACTACACCAGAGTTAGGACATTGCCTTAGAAGGAGCAGGCACTGTTATCAATAATTTATATGACAGGGTGAAAAGAATTCTTGTCAAGTTTGCAGGTGACACAAAATAGTGAGAGTAACACATCTGAAGAGAGAACAGAGTTCAAAAGAACCTAGATAGACTAGAAATTTAGGCAATAGTTAATAAAATGAAATTCAGTAGAGACTAATGAAAAATTATGCATTTAGGCCACAAAAATCAAAGATACAGATATAGGATGGGGGATAACATCAGTACTACATTCAGAAAGGACCTTGGGATTATTGTTGATCCTAAGTTGAAAATGAGCCAGCAGTGTAATGCTACAACAACTGTGAATGCTATTTTAGTCTGCATTAATAGAAGCATAGCTCCCATGTCAAGGGAAGTAATAGTTCCACTATATTCTGCACTGGGCAGACCTCATCTGGAGTAATATGTTCAGTTATGGCAAGTTGGGTGGGTTCAGAGAACCACAACAAGGATGATAAGAAGTAAGGTGAACTAAGGTTGAAGGAGTTGGGAATGTTCAGGGTGAACAGAAAACTGAAGAGTGATGCGATTGTACTTTTTAAATACCTTAACAGCTGTCACAGAGAGAAGAGACCAGGCCTATTCTCTGCTGTCCCTGATGTTTTAATGGTTTTAACTAACAGAAAGGTAGATTTCTACTGAACATTCGAAAGAACGTCTTGACAGTAATAGTGGTTGGGCAATGAAACCAATTGCCTAGAGAGGTGGTGGGGTCTCCTCTGAATGCCTTCAGAAAGAGGCTGGAGAGCTACCTGTTTGGGATGCTTTAACTGGAGATGCTGCAATATATATTTAAAAATAAGTATGGCAGGACTGGGACAAAGTAAAACTATTCAGACCCATAGGTTTTGATGGGAAAGATTTAAGTAACTTGAATTAAGTTGTTAGGAAACTTCCACTGAAAGGCTTGAATTTAAATAACTGTACTGCTGAAGGATGTGCACCCCAGTTCTTTGTAGTTGTTGGGTGTCTTCAAGTCACTTCCAAATTATGGTGACCCTAAGGTGAACCTGTCACAGGATTTTCTGGGCCTGAGAGTGTGTGACATGCCCAAGGTTAGCCAGTGGGTTTCTATGGTCAACCAGGGAATTGAACCCTGGTGTCCAGAGTCATAGTCCAATGCTCAGTGTTTATTCTGATCTGTCTCACTTCATTCAATTAGACTTACTTGAAAGTAACTGTGCACAGGATTGGGAGCAAACTCCAAAAAACACATGTGCAAGTTGCTGTGCAAATAGATTTGAATATGCTGTAAGTGCCATTGAACAGTAAGGCCTACATCACAGTGATACCAGGAATCATAGAATCATACATCTGGAGACCACAGGGGCCATCAAGTCCAAACCCCTGTCATGCAAGAATATATCATCAAAGCATTCCTGACAGATGGCCATCCATCCTCTGTTTAAAAACCTCCAAGGGAGAAAACTCCACCACACTCCGAGGCAGCATATTCCACTGCCAAACTGCTCTTATCGTCTGCAAGTTCTTCCTAATGTTTAGATGGAATCTCTTTTTCTGAAGTTTGAAGCTATTGCTCCATGTCCTAGTCTTTGGAGCAGTAAAAAACCAGACTTGCTCCATTCTCCACATGACATCCCTTCAAACATTTAAACATGGCTATCATGTTGCCTCTTAATCTCCTGTTCTCCAGGCTAAACATACCCAGCTCCTTAAGCTGCTCTTCACCAGGGATGGTTTCAAGCCCCTCTACCATTTTGGTCATCCTCCTCAAAACATGTTCCAGTTTGTCAACATCCTTCCTGACCTGTGGTGCCTAGAACTGGACACAGTATTTCAAGTGAGTTCTGACCAATCAGAATAGAGTGGTGCTATTACTTCCTTTGACCTAGGTATGATACACCTATTGATGCAGCCCAGAAGCACATTGACTTTTTTAGCTGCCACATTGCACTGATGACTCATGTTCAGCTAGTGGTCTACTAAGACTCCTAGATCCTCTTCACATGTACTGTTTTCAAGCCAAGTATCAACCATTCTTCATCTGTGCATTTCATTCTTTCTTCCTAAGTGTAGTACTAAACATTTCTCCCTGTAAAATTCATTTTGTTAGTTTCGGCCCACTCTTTAATCTGCAAAGGTTATTTTGAATTCTGATCTTGTCCTTTGGGGTGTTAGCTACCCCTCCTAATTTGGTGTTATCTGCAAATTTGATAGGAATGTCCTCTACTCCTTCATCCAAGTCATTGATAAAGATGTTGAACAGTACTGGGCCCAGGACAAAACCCTGTGGCACCCCACTAGTCACTTCTCTCTAGGATGAAGAGGAGACATTGGAGACCACCCTTTGGGTTTGATCAGTCAACCACTTACAAATCCAGCTAATAGTAGCACTGTCTAGCCCAGATTTTACAACCTTGTTTGCAAAATGGGGACCCTGTCAAAGTCCTTACTGAACTCCTTTCACCTACCAAGCTATTAACAATATGAAAGAAAGAAAGAAAGAAAGAAAGAAAGAAAGAAAGAAAGAAAGAGAGAGAGAGAGAGAGAGAGTCTGGTATGACTTGAAAAACATAAAGGCCATTTCCACACAGGGTAAATAAAATGAGGCAGCACGAGCTCTGACAGACATCGCCCACACATTCGAGTGTGCTAGCTTGTACATAATTGGCAAGCTCCACACTTTAATCCACCTGGTTAAGTCGCCAACAGTCAGTGCGCGGGCTTTTCAAAAAAAGGGGAAAAGGTGGTTTTTTCCCCCTCATACCGTGCTGATTCATGCATGATGTAATCGGAGGGCGGGCTGTGGGCGTGGACAGCTTCAGCAGTTGGAACGCGCCACAAGCAGCCTCCAAGCAGCGGCACAGAAAAGCTTAAATCCTCCGCAGCATTACCAATAAAAGGCCAATCGCCGGCGCCTCCTCGCGCGGTCTTTAGCCCATAGATGTTCCAGTTCAGCCAGCATAACTCCAAGAAGCCAAAATACAGCTAAAATGGGCTGTTCAACTTCCGGAAACACCTCTTCCTCCATCGCTCACAGGGAAAGATAAAAGCAGAAAAAGGGGGCGAGAACCCACCAGAGATAGGGAGAAAAACTGCACTCCACCCAGCTATGGCACGGAAAACCATTCCCCCGAGATAGGGCGTGAAAATAAAAAATTGACATGGTTTATTTTATGGCTAGCAGGAGGAATGGGAGGAGGGAGTCATCGTGGGAGGAACTGTGGGGCATGATGTGAGCACGCACGTCATG
The DNA here is from genome assembly GCA_948472985.1 of Iguana delicatissima. Taxonomy (NCBI): domain Eukaryota; kingdom Metazoa; phylum Chordata; class Lepidosauria; order Squamata; family Iguanidae; genus Iguana; species Iguana delicatissima. The sequence goes on along the minus strand of CAOKZL010002624.1, from coordinate 27,587 downwards.
ACGCACGGGGCCATTTTAAAAAAAAAGAGCTGCCAATCACATCCGCTGTGCAAATTCCACGGAACATGTGGAAATGGCAATAGACCGTTGTACAATATGTCCGCGGTAGCACGGACAAAAAAAAAAAACCACCCGGCAACGTTGCAGCGCGAATTCCACGGAACGTGTGGAAAGGGCCAAAGTCTTTAACAATTTAACAGGGCAATACTTTTCTTTAGATAAGTGACATGATATTAAATATTTGACATTATTTGATATTAAATAATTGATATCTGCTTCTTATGTTAGTTGACAGTTTTGCCTTCTAGAAACTGGGCAGGCATGAGCAATACCTCACAAAAAACACATGGTCATGCAGTGCAATGAACAGAAGTGATTTTAGAATGTGTAAAAGAAAAAGCAGTTACATGCATCACATAATGAGCATGTGGAATGTGCTGGAATAAAATGTGTTGATGAGTACTAGCTTATAAGTGATGCTAGGATAAATGTATGTGGAAATGGGCCTACCAATTTTTATTCACCGTATTTCCAGAGGTTAAATATCCATAATATAACATGCCGGAGGGGAAAAAAAAAACATACTGTGCTGTTGCCTTCATTCCTTGCTGAGGACTTTCAATAAGTGTCTGAATGAACATTGGTAGATACAGGGTGCCAGACTAGAACAGTTGTTCTTAAACTACTCCCAGATGTTCTGTACTTCAGCTCTCAGAAGCCCCACACAACATGGTCAGTTGCCAGTTTGGGAGTTTAAGTCCCAAACATCTGGAGATTGAAAGTCACTGGACTCAATGTATCCTTGGCCTGATTCAGTAGGGTTCTGCTTATGTTTTTCTTCTTAAAAAACAAGACTGAAGGATTGATCAGCTGTTTGTTCAGACCACAATACAACTGGAGATCTCTGGACTGGAGGGTTTGGGGGGGGGGTTAACTGAAAATGATTTTTTTCCCCCTGAATGGATATGTTTGGCACCCTTACACAAAACTGAAAACTGACTTTAATTAAAAATATTCAATATCTTCACCAGCTGATGATTAACTTTATTTCTGGAATTTAATAAAATAGATCTTTCAAAGTCTATGCAAGATTCTACTTTAGAATCATTTTAGTTCTACTTTTAATTTCCTTTCCAGTACATTACAAATAATAACTAACACAAAGTGCACCTGAGACTATCAAGTTGTGTAAAAAACTACTTTTATAATTAAGATAAATTCATTTCCTCCTGTCCTGTGTTAGCACTTATACAGAACTTCTCTAAAGAAAAAAAGAGAGATGCTTAGTCATTGCTTCAGTCCTAGCTAGTTATCAGAATTAAGTGACATTATACCCTCTTCTCACACGACCTTTGCATGTATGCACACACATACATCTATATGGTGAGTGCACTATACAATTAAAAATATATTCTCACCACAAATGCAATAGGAGTCATTTGCTTCTCTTTCCTTCTCATTTAACCCTTACCATAATCTTTTGCACCAAAACTATAATCTTTTGCTAACTGCCCTGGAGAAAGCCCCACTGACTTCACTGGAACTCAAGCCAGATTTTCAAGAAAATATAGGTAGGGTTGGATTATGTACTTGCAGTATTTTGATGCTTGGCAAAAATAATTGATTAATTAAATAAATAAATAAGTTTTAAAATTATTACAAACAGAGATTACACATTTATTGTTCCATATGTTTTTATAAATCTACTTAAATTGAATGAGGTTCTTAATAAATAATTCAGCCGATATTGTTGAGCACTACATGGCGTTTTCAGTAAATATTTGTTTCAGTTCACAACTGATCTCAGAAATCAGTTCAGTATGCTACTAAACATATAAGAACAGGTGTAGCAACCTAGTCCTATGGAGACTCTGCTGTACCTAAGACTAAATTCTGCCTAACACTGTAGCCCCGAAGAACTTCCTCATATTCTCTATATAGTTCAAATAAAAAAGACAATGTGCATTGAACCAGAAATTAGCAATATTTTTTTTATTAAGAATGAGAATATCCTACTTAATTTTAACCCAAGAGATAAATCAATGTCATAGAAATCTAAGTGACCAGATGCAAACAAGCTCAAGGTTTCTGTGTTCTGAACAGTTGACCAATCAATGAAATTTTGACAGATGCACCCTTTCTCACTGCATACAACAAACTGCATCTATGAAATTTCCCCTTCAACGCAATGAGTGGGGGTAAAGGAATCTTGTCCTGCTTGGTGTTTGCTCACTCATAACTGTATATACTTGTATGTAAGTCAACCCCATGTATTATAATTTGAGGGCAGGTTCTGGGGCTGAAATTATGAATTTTGATATGACCTGTGCATACACTGAGGGTCATTCCATAGAGAGAGGAAAGTGCCAACACTGCCTCAGAAGCCAAGCCACCCTTGGCCACCACTGTAACGATTTTCCCTCCCAGACATTCAAAATTACCTTTTGCCACTCTACTCAGAGAAGTGGGTTGTTCCCTTTTTTGATAAAAGTTAAGGTACAGGATCAGCTCTTATCAAAAAAGGAAACATCTTGTTCTCTGAGTACAGTTTAGTAAAAAAAAAAATTACTAAAAATTTTAGACATACACAAAAGTATATACAGTATATATTCATCAAGAAAAGTAAAATATTAAAATAAGATGGGGCACTACATTTATTTGAACAAATCTTGCAAACACAGATTAACCAAAACTGTGTTACAAAGGGGCAGCATTAAGGGGCAGGAGAAGGACTATCAATATTACATCCAAGAGTAAAAAAAAAACTGTAGAAAGAAGAATCTTTCAGCTATTGTTATCTGCCCAGTTCCAAGATGTTTTAGCTACTATACTTAGTAATTCTGATATTATTTCCTAGTTTTTCTAAGACTCTTCAAGGAATTTCAAATGAAAAAAGATTGAAATTCAGGACACATTTTTTGTACCTCAAACAAGCAAAAAGGTTTCTACTTTTAAGCTTGTTTCAGTTTCCTCACTTGAGTACCTGACAGCATTTCTCTGCCTGCCTACTCCAGTTTTTAAAAAGTGACATACCATTAATTTCAGTGGGAAATTAAAATGATTAATGTAGCTGTCTCTGACCTGGCATTGTATAGACAGTCCTTTTCACCATTTTCACTAAAGCACAACCCACACACACACACACACACACACACACACACACATTCAAAAATCTCATTGTTCTCAGTGAAGCTCAAAACACAATAGCAAACCACCTCTGAGTAGTATGCCTATAAGTTATAGGCAAGTTGAAGGCATATAAATACATACAGAATTTTAACATTAGTATTCCTTCCTTCCTAAAAAAGAAGGAATTCCCTGCTAAAATGGGAAGATAAAATATACCTTCATTTTATTTTCCTCTCCCTTAAGTTACTTAAACATTTGCTGGCTGTAGTTGTTCATGAAGTACTGTTTCACTTTAGTTGTCCTATTCGCTTTTGTTGAGAGCAATGTTTGTAAATAGCTTTCATATTAAATGTAGCTGATCCTGAAAAATACTATGTATGTTATTTTCCAAAGGAAATGCCCATGTCATGCCCTTCAAATGTCCTCATTTGGCAAGGACTGTCCTGATTAATCGTCTATCATCCCACTTCCACAGTTGCTTTTAAAATGTCCCAGTTTCTCCCTCCTCCTCCCATTTCTCCACTTTGTCCTCAGCTTACTTTTATTACTGGCATCTGAGTTCAAATTGCAAAAGGAGTTTGGACTCTATTAAGGAGAGGAGACAAGGGAATGGATTCTTGCCCTTCCCTGTATACTCAAGGGAAGGGCAAGAATCCTGTATACCTTACGTGGATGAGTAACAGTATTGCCATCAATGTTCCTTCTGCACTACAGTGTCCTTGGCCACTCCCTTTCTCTGCCTCCACCTTGCCCCACCACCCCTGATTGGTCAGAGTTCTTTTTTTTTTCTCCTTTGGAAGCCATACTAAAACATGCCAGTACACTATTGCGTTTGCATGCCATAATGCCTAAAAATGCAGTTTAAAAGATACAGTTCTAAGTCAAAGGAGAACTTTAAAATAGACAGCGAGAAGTGATAGCTTTGGAAGCTACCAGCCATGCGAATCACTAAGAGAGGGACAAGCTGGGCATGCCCATAGTCCACCCAGTGCTGGATCCATGATCACAGGAAGCACTATCAAGTGCTATTACAGTTCCATAGTGAGCCAGTTGATAGGATTGAAGCAGTAAAGGGAGGTGCTTAATGAATTTTTTCTTGAAATAGAATATGGAGGTTTGGTGATGCTTGGGGATGGGATAGCAGCTGGATAATGATGACGTGTGGTAGCACTGCTCCTGAACTGGAAACAACCTGCTGCAATTGCGGGATACTGACAGTGTGCGGAATGACCTAAGGAAGAAAGAATGAAATGCACAGATACAGGATGGGTGACACCTGGCTTGAAAAAAGTATGTTTGAAAGGAACCAAGGAGTCTTAGGGGACCACAAGCTGAACATGTGTCAACAGTGTGATGTGGCAGCTAAAAAAGCCAATGTGATTCTAGCCTGCATCAATAGGAGTAAATAGTGTCAAGATCAAGGGAAGTAATAATACCACTCTGTTCTGCTTTCATTAGATCTCACTTGGAATACTGTGTCCAGGTCTGGACACCACAATTCAAGAAGGATATTGACAAGCTGGAATGTACCTAGATGAGGGCAACCAAAATGGTAAAGGACCTAGAAACCATACCCTATGAGGAGTGGCTTAGAGAGTTAGATATGTTTAGCCTGACAAAAAGAAGGTTAAGAGATGACATGATAGCTATGTCTAAATATTTGAAGGGATGTAACGTTGAAGATGGAGCAAGCTTGTTTTCTGCTGCTCCAGAGACTAGGACATGGAACAATGGATTCAAACTACAGGAAAAGAGATTTTACCTAAACATCAGAAAGAACTTTCTGATGGTAAGAACATTTGACAGTGGAGTATGCTGCCTTGCAGTGTGGTGGAGATTTTTAAAGAGAGGCCAGATGGCCATTTGTTGAGGGTGTTTTAGTCTGTGTTCCTGCATGGCAAGGGTTGGACTCAATGGCTATTGTGATCTCTTTCAGTTCTATGATTCTATTAAAAAATCTTAAATACATATTAGGGCAAAATCATATCAAAGTTCTCACAACAGAATGGTTAAGAAAATGAGCCGTGGAGAAAACCTGATGATGAGAAAACATGGTATCTGCAGTTAATCACAGTCTTAAAAGGGAATGTGGGACGAAGCAGAAAATATTCAAGTTAGGTTCTGCCAATCGTAATGATGGCAAACTCCTGCCTTTTGTTTTGTTTGCTATCTTGAAGGAAGAATTTCCCCAATATTAGAAAACACCAAATTTAATCATTCAACAGTGGAAGTCTTTAACAAAGAAGAGGGTTTTACACTGCCCAAAGTTGAGACTTGCAGCGGTTATCCCATCTAGTTACTTAATAAAGCTATCCGATCCAGATTTTTCACTTTGTACCTCACCTAAAATTATATCCAAAGTAGTGTTTAAGGTGGTAACTTTTGTAGGCTTCTGTCCAAAGTGCTCTATTTAAACAGAGTTTTATAGAACCACCTATTTTTACAAATGATCTGTTTGCACTGTGAGCTCCCTTTGCATTTTCCTCCAGCAATGTTCAATATACAGCATGATTGCTGTGGCCTCTGTATGGACAGGAAAAAGACAGCACTGTTGACACTTCACTGTGGCTCAACCATATTTACATATCTTTACTCAATTCAAAATAAACTTGTTTGTTCGGCATTCATTGACATTAATTGGGCTAACCAGCCAGGAAGCACCACTTTCACATTGGCCTAAATCATCCAGACCTAAATGACAGTCTGCAGGGGGAAAATGACCTACAAATCTGAATTTCCTTGAGTACTGTTACATACCACATAATTTGAAATGTTGGACTGAAAAAGCCACAGAAGTAGCTGTTTCATATAAGTTCTGCTACTAGCCACTAAGCTGCTATATGTCTATGTATCCATTTATTTATTCATTAAAAAATTTATATCTGTTTACCTGCCACAAATGAGACTCATGTTTTAATTTTGAAGATACCATACTGTTGCCTTAAGACTGATACCAATAAATGATAGGTATTCATGTTTCCTAAAATGACAGAAAAATTACAGAAAATTACTGAAAAGAAAAATTACAGCAAAGCAGCAAAGCAGTCTATATTCCAAATTCTCTAATCTAATGGGGATTTTCTCAAAACATCTATAAAACATTTATTAGGCACTGGATTCCATGAGATTTTTAAGAAAATGTTGCTAAATTCTAAATTTCTAGGATTATAATTAGGCTGTTTGGGGGTTCTTTTCTTACTAGTGCGGATGCAAGAAGTTATGCGTAAGTTTGCCTAATACCCTTATTCAAATTCACAAATGGAACACAACTGATTGTAGATAGTAGATGAATACCAGCTTCATGAATAAATAACATGCCAGTACTGGGAAGTTAGTAGCTTGTATTTCACATAGAAATAGGAAATATACTTTTGTTTCCTATTCTTCACCGCTACTAGTTGACAAAATAGGCAATCCATGACTGCAAATAACTTACATCTATTGGAATAGCAACAAACACATATGTAATGCTTTTGTTTTGTTTCTCTGATGAATCTAGAACCTTTCAAACGCTGGTTTCCTGTTAACAATAACTTTCATGGCAGCTACAAACAGTGCAAACAGTTTCAGCTAAACTATTTTTGAAGACCTAACAGCATGTGTTAACAAAATGTAATTATGTTAATAGATGATTTTTATTATGATGTCTCAAAATGACATATCAAGCACATACTGAAACTCTGTAGGATACCTCTGTCATCAAAATCAACAATCAGAAGTAGATGACATGTGACATGTTCAGTATTTTCCCTGCCACACTGACATTTCATTTCTTACCAAAAGAAACCAATGCTATTCCTCCTAGCACATTTCCTTGTGGGAAGAGGCCCTCTCTTATTTCAAACAGAACTAATATTTAAGCAATCATGCTTAGATATTTCAATCCTCACCCGGAATTCAATATGCAAAAAATTATTTTGAGGTTTCTAACTCTACATCTTTAATAATCATGGTCATAATAGTCATAATAATAATGGTGTTGCACAATGTTTGGATAACATTAAGAAAACTTTTTTGTGAAAACCTTAGGGAAAATCTAGGACAAAACTAAAATGTTCCCCACAGGTTGTCCTGGTGGAATTTGCATTTCTAGTGTTGTTGTTTTTTAAGGGCTGCAAGCATTAAGGAATTTAATTAATAGATTACACAGTTCTGGTTGAAGATTTTAATTGGTTTGAAAAAGATTCAAAGGCTTGCTTGCTTGTTTGGTTAGTATGTTTTACAATATTAAGGAATTAGATAATGTTAAAGAGAGCCTTTCTTTCTAACTAGGAATAGCAAGTTTTATTAGTGTTAAGCTCTTTTTTTTTAAAAAAAAAAATCCCTACATCAAGGTTTGGGCAATATGCAATTTTATTTAAATACCTTTAATTGTTTAAGGGAAAATTGATACCAACATCAGTTAACAGTTCTAAAAATATTAAACTACTCCTATGAAAGATCAGCAATATTGGTATAATAGTGATCTCAACAATGTGCAAGATAATTAGATTTTTGGACCTAGAAGTGGACAGATATGGCCTGCCTGGTATTAAATTGCTACATTTGGTTCATTCTTATACATCGGTTCAGTTGCTTAAGCCTGTTGATTTGCATGGTGTCTTCCCAAGAGGAACTTTAAGCATCATTTATCTTCCTAATTTTGGGACTAGTGTGTTGTGTTTAAATTAAAATCTTAAGAATGTCAGTTAAAATCTAATGCCAAAATTTAGTTAGTAGTATTTTGTTTATTAGTTAACCTTTCATTAAAAATTAAAATAATCAGTGATTCAGTCATCACAAGGCTAGCATTCAGTTTACTTTTCCAAAGTGAAATATTTGGAGCTGGCTATTTATCTAAAAATACACACAATGTAATTATCTGCAGTGAAGGCAGAAATATCTCTTGGGATAGCTATGTCTTTCCTTATTTGTTTATTAATATCCTTTATAAGTTTTTCTAGCAGGATCTATGTCCAAGTTCCAATTCACTATTATCAAACTATTTTTTAAAAGAGTAGCATCTAATCTTTGGTTTCTGAAAACTGTTTTTTTATATACCTGTTTTATATAGCCTAGATTGGATAGGAAAAGCTTTTCTCTTTTTGAGATCCATGTTCAATCTAAGAAGAGTATGAAAGACCTGTGAAAATGTTTATCAGATACCTATTTCAGAAACTTTTCTCATTATGAAACAAAGCATTCTGAGTCATGAGGCAGAAATAAGTGACTTTAAGTTTCCCTTAGTTTTTCACTTAACTATAACACCACCACTACCACTAAGGACCAAAATGGAACAAATTTACATCTGAGCATATTAGACCATATTAGACCATTTGACTCACTTCCATTTGATTTCATTATTTTGCATAAGAAATTCTTCACAAAATACAGCTCAAAAACCTAAATGGAAGACAGAATACAACTTGTTTTCAAAACTTCCTGTCCATGCTTTCTGCTCACTTGTGAGACATACTTTAGACTAACTCACAATCTGATCTGATCCCATACATATATTTCAGAACAAATCAGATTATATATATATATATATATATATATATATATATCTCACAACAAATCTGATATATATAATCTGCTCCCATGCTTGTATATCAGAACAAAACACATTTATCTCCAGCCATATTTGCTCAGGATTGCAGCCATAGCTTGATGATTTCACAGTAGGAGTTAAACACACCTATTTGCCACATGATTTGGGCTGATGAGCAACTTAACTTCAGCTACATTCTTCACATTAAAAAAAATAAACATTCAGTCATATGGAGGACTGGATAATCTTAAGAATCATAATCACCAATGTGACTTTTCAAACTCTAGTTGTGAAGTTTAAATCTAACACATTTTTTCTTGACTACAACTAAAACGTAGGTATATAAAATTGCATTTTCCCTAACATGGTTTAATTTTAGCACTGTACAACTAAGTGAATTACATGGCACAAATGAAATTTTCCTATTCACAAATAGAGAAAAATGCATAGTTCTATAAAGAGGAAGAAATCTAGATAATGACATACAATTAGGACATGATCCTGATTTAATCCCTTCAAGTAAAAGTGGTTTGTGCTCATGGATCTTCCACTAAATTTTTAACTAACAGCACAACTCTGGGAGACTTTATGCCATTTGAAATACATCCCACTATACCATTCTAAGTGAGTTTAACATTGCATTATTTCCCTGTTTTTGATGCTCGCTTCTTACCTGTGGAGGAAACCATTTCCTACAGCAAAACACATGTAACTAGCTATCTTGTTGACAAGTACTGTAGATGTCCTCATTCTTCTCTTCTATTTCTACATGTGTAGTTTCAGCAAAGATCTGTAGCTTTGTATTGTGTAGCATATGACAAGCAAAAGTTTTGATACAATAATTCTATTTTGTAAAAAATACAACTGTGTTTTAACTTCAGAATCAACTTTCTGTTTGGTTAGTAGTTTATACAACATTTAAAGCATTTATTTCATAGGCCAGACTTGATTTTTTTTATACATTGCACATAGTCTGTCATGACAATAATGTATTGATTATAAGAAAGAAGCTTTGCAGAAACAAAAAGAGGCAACATTTTTTCTGATGAGATTAGTCTTGCTTTACCTTTCAATATTATATTCAAAACTTATATTCAAAACTTGAGTTTATTTCTTAAAAGCCAGTAAGAACCTAAAATGCTACCTATGAACCTTATCTTGACATCTTACTTGCAAAATTAAAATTGTAAATACTTCTGTAGCTACATTTGTCATTAACAGAAAAGAAATTCACTCTTAAACCTTTGTTATACATTTCTAAAAATAATTTTCTTGTGCATGCCAATTTTCTACTTCTATCTATCTTAATATCTTTCTCCTGGTGGGTTTTATAAGTCTTATGTTACTTCTAGAACTCCTTTAATACTACTCTTCAATGCTTAATTTTAAAGATTTTTAAGGCATCAAACCTATATTCATTAACTCACTGGGACTGTGTAGGTCTAAGTATGAGACTGTCTAATGAGGAGCATTTTAGTTACCTTGGTCTCTGAACATTAGTCCTAGAAACTGAAGTAAACCAGTTTTGCTCAATTCTGAAATGAATTTCCGCAGATTAAATTCCATCTGATAAAGCAGGTTCTTGCCTATAACCACAGTAAGTACCACAGTACAATATTTAGTTAGTCTTTATAGCGTCACAGGGTTTCGCTCTAAGCAGCTAACATGGCTACCCTTTGTAAATCATTTTGCTTCAAGAAGCTGATATGACTATCTTTTGGAGTGTTCCTCAGAAGTCATCACCAAGCCCACTTTTTTGGATCTTCTCATGAAAACAAAACTAAAAAAACAAAAAACAAAAGCAAAACTTGCAATTCCCCCAGCTGTTTTTTTTTTTGCATTTATGAATATTTGTAAAATAATGTATGACAAACTCTTTTTTTTTTGTAGTCCAACATTTGAAAAGGACAGCTTCTCAGAACTAATAATGAATTCTTGTAACATTTAAACGTTTTCCCAAAATATTCTATTTTTTCCTAACACCTTTCCTCAGTTTAATAACGTTAATTTTCTCCCATTTCAGCTTAAGAGTTTCTTGTAGTTTTTCCTTCGTTTTCCTTAGGTACACTGAAGAATCCATCGCTTTGCCCAAAATACTGCTTTCAGAAAAATTCAGACTTGTAGCAACTCTGAACAAAATCTCATCACCTCCTTTTCGCAGACCACAATTGAGCAATTTATGACAATTAAAATGCATGTCAACCGCGCTCCACTCAGAACAGAAAACAAATTTAGCGAATAAATAGGGTTTTAGTTTAGAGCCACTTCCTTCTTTTACAATTTGCTAAAATTTCTCCTTTTCTTCTGTAAATATTCTGCCATTCTCGACTTTAACTACAGTGAATTCAAGGCGATATTTATTTGCGAAGAACTTTGGTATAACACAAGAAAACTCTTTAGCAGGAGGAAATCCCTCATACGTGCTTTAAATACTCCGTCGCCTTCTTCCCCCCGATCCAAACTTTATCTCTCTGCCAGTACTATGCTGGAGAAGACAGGGCAAAGACTCAAACAGGTGTTAGGACGGGGAAAGAGCGGGCGCCGTCACCAGTCAGAAATGCCAACCTAAGCGGGGCGGAGGGGAGGGGAAGATAACATTTGCTACACTCACTTTGGCGCAGAAATACGGTACCTGTTCTGGCCGGAGCTGGATGCAGACAACTCGCCCAGGTCTCTCCAGCTCCATGTGCGGCTGTTGCCGCTGCTCCTCGCTCAAGCACAGCGGCGGGAGGCAGCTCCGCTCTCAGTCCCTCCCCTCTCCACTCCACTTCCTCATTCCAGTGCAACATCTGTGCAGGCGGCCGGCGGCTCCAGCGGGCATCTCGCCCCTGCTCCTGGGTGCGCAAAGCTTTTTCATTTGCGGGCAGGAGGGAGCCTCATCGAGCCTGTCAGATGATGAAGGCAACACCCCTTTTTGCTCTCACCATCCCTCTTAGATGGGCCGGGACACAGCTACAAACGCCACCTCTCTGTGGACTCAGCACGAGAAGAAGCGAGCCGTGGAGAAAGTTAGGTTTTATCAATACATATCATTCAAGATGGTTCAATGGGAACTGCATAGACAGACAAAGTACCTAGTTTGGAGTATCAAAGGATAGGCTCTTTTCCTCATGCCTGCTTTCAAGTATCCCAGAAGAATCTGGCTTGGCTGCTCTGGAAACATACTGGACCAGATGGATCTTTAGTGGGGCAGTTCTTTTCCTCAGGGTCACCTATGCATTCTACCCTTGAACCCTTATACTATTGTAATATTTCACTTGGAAATAATACCCCAGTTCTAAAACTTAAGTCCAGACTTAGATCACATTATGACAAGACTTCCTGAAATGAACTGGGGCTTCATGATTTCATGTCTGACCCATAGAATTATACAGTAAAGCTAAGTCAACCCAGACCACTGAGTCCAGTTGAACTTACTTCTGAATAAGTGCTACTTCCAACATTACGGAATTCCTACAGTGAAGACAGTCTGGAGCCAGAATTAATGTAAAGCCCTCATGTAGACTGACAAATCATGGATGGATAGCATAAAGTGGTATCCACTAGGACTCCTGTGGATATCAAAATTTGTGGATAGTCAAGTCCCATTATGTACAATGGTGTAATAAAATGGTGTCTCTTGTATAAATGGCAAAATCAAAGTTTGCTTTTTGGAATTTTATTTGGGGGGAGGTATGTGTTCAAGCTGTGGTTGCTTGAATCGGTGGATACAACATTTGTGGATATGGAGGGCCAACTGTACTGACATATTGGAGTTTTCTACAATCTGTTCTCTGAAGCTGCAGCTGGCTGTGACTCACTAGTTCATATATACTGAATATAAATGCAGTGACATATCTTTCATATGTAATATTAATTGTTATCATTTCCACAAGTAGTTCTCGGACAGCTAGGATAGTATTTAGTTGCCCTAATCATGTGATAAAAAAAAAAATCAGAGATTGGATACTTTCTAAGATCCCAATTTCATTGGAAAGAGCCACTCTTATCTGAAGAATTCCAATCAGATCCTGTCACTTGGTTACATTAGAGTCTGACAGAATATTACTGACATTTACAACACACCAAAGTATACAAATTCAGAATTAAACAAGACAATTTGGCAAACATGGTGCTTTTTCAGTCTCAGTAGAGCAGAAAAAAAGGTGAAGGGGACTCTATTTTTCACCTTTCCAAGTATCATTTTAAACATTTGTACCAAGTTTCATATATTGCTCAAAGACTAGCCTCAAAGTGCTTTCTAGCAAGAAGAATAAAAGGTAAAATACTCAATGATGTCCTCTGGTAAAAAATTTTCAAATTTTCATCTTGGTGGCATTCTCCAAATGGCAAGCAGAAATCCTAGTGATTCCACAAAGTTAAACACTTCAGCATCTAAATCTGTGACATCAGCATTGTCCCTTTAGATAGGAAAAAATCAGGATACATTTGTTCCCCTATTATGCTGTAAGAAAGCTAATTAATACTGTGTAATATTTACTTATTATGAGAGGAAACTGGGGTCCCTTCACACTACACAATTATACCATTATGATTGAAATATAATTGTTCCTTCCCATGGAATCCTGAGATTTGCAATTTAGGGAGAGGTATTTAGCTGGAGGGCTCTAATGCCTCACCAGACTGAAAGCCCCAGAATTCTACTGGATGCAGCAACGTCAATTAAAATGGAATCACAGTACTGTGTAGCTTAAAAGGGTCCCAGGAGTGTAAACTCTTTTTATATAGAGGAAAATAACTAAGTGTCTTTGGGACATTTGAAATGGTCCTCTCGATCTTTTGAGGGTAGGTTTTCACTTGTTTCCAGAACTGGACCACAGTTTTTGATATAATCTTACACTGATGCAACACCAAAAAGGCGGACAGATATCAGGAAATAAACCAAAATCTACATAATACAGTCAGCCCTTCACATTTGCTTCACTTTCACAGATTTGATTGTGAGCTTCTCCAGTTCTTGCCTCCCCACTTCAAGTGCTTCATTTCTAAGGGAACCTTCCCTCTTGACTGCTTTGAGCAGGCTGCATTAAAAACCTGCCCCTGGTCTTCCTCCTTTACCAGCCACTGCCTGACCAGCTGATTGCAGCCTGATTTCTCAGCACCACAAACCCCCTACTGATGCCCCCACACACCACAGGAAGGAGATGGGCAAGAAAGAGGAAGTACAAGGCCACTATGCCAACCAACCCCTTTCCCTCTCTTTTCCCTAATCTGTTTTAGTCCCTGCGTGCCTACTCTCACCACTATGTCTCAGCCCTCTTCTCACAGAGACGCACAAACATTTTGATTTTTGTGATTTTTCTACTTTTAGGGGGTGGTCTTGCACTCCTACAGTAGTGAATGTGGCAGGTCAACTGTATATGCAAATGCTAATTGAATTAATATATGCAAGTACGGATAGTATGCAAGGCCTTGATTTCAGAAAGGCCTTTGACAAAGTTCCCCAGGACATTCTTGCAAAGAAGCTAGTAAAATGCGGGCTGGACAGGGCTACTGTTAGTTGGATTTGTAATTGGTTGACTGACCGAACCCAAAGGGTGATCACGAATGACTGCTTTTCATCCTGGAGAGAAGTGACTAGTGGGGTGCCACAGGGTTCTGTCCTGGACCCAGTGCTGTTCAATATTTTTATCAACGACTTGGATGAAGGAATAGAGGGCATGCTCATCAAATTTGCAGATGACACCAAGTTGGGAGGGGTTGCTAATACTCCAGAGGACAGGATCAAAATTCAAAATGGCCTGGATAGATTGGAGAGCTGGGCCAAGGCTAACAAAATGAAATTCAACAGAGAGAAGTGTAGGGTCCTACACTTAGGTAGAAAAAATGGAATACAGAAATATAGGATGGGGGACACATGGCTGGATAGCAGTACATGTGAAAGAGATCTAGGAGTCTTAATAGACCACAAGCTGAACATGAGTCAGCAATGTGATGCGGCAACCAAGAAAGCCAATGCAATTCTCGGCTGCATCAATAGGAGTATGGTGTCTAGATCGAGGGAGGTACTGGTACCACTCTACTCAGCTTTGGTTAGACCTCATCTTGAATACTGTGCCCAGTTCTGGGCACCCCAATTCAAGAAGGACATGGTCAAGCTTGAGCAAGTCCAGAGGAGGGTGACCAATATGTTGAGGGGCCTGGAAGCCATGCCCTATGAGGATAGACTTAGAGAGCTGGGTATGTTTAGTCTGCAGAAGAGAAGGTTAAGAGGGGACATGATAGCGAAGTTTAAATATTTGAAGGGATGCCATGTAGAGGAGGGACAGGGCTTGTTTTCTGCTGCTCCAGAAACCAGGACAAGGAGCAATGGATTCAAGCTGCAGGAAAGGAGATTCCACCTGAACCTCAGGAAGAACTTCTTGACGGTCAGGGCTGACCGGCAGTGGAATATGCTGCCTTGGAGTGTAGTGGAGTCTCCTTCCTTGGAGGTTTTTAAGCAGAGGCTAGATGGCCATCTGTGAGAGTGCTTTGAGGGTGTTCCTGCATAGCAGGGGGTTGGACTGGATGGCCTGTGTGGTCTCTTCCAACTCTACATTTCTATGATTCTATATTGTATATCTCCTTAAATTATAATGTTTGTAACTTGTATGACCAATACAGAAATCAAATAGACTACACAACTGGAAAAGCTCCATTCCCTCTGCAGAAACAAGACCAGGAGAAGATGTTGGTACACTCCATGATTTCTTAATACCAAAAATCAGAATAAATTACACTACATTGTAATTACATGGTAATTAATTGAGTTTAAGTGTGATGCTACAAAGTATCTAGTGTTAATAGATAGCTGCAACAATGTATCTGTTTGGAACTTCCCTGTATTATTACAAAGTATTAACTGGTTATTTGCTTTATTGCCTGTTGCTAGAATGCATCTGGAGAGGGGAAGAACAAAGTGGATGAAAATGAAAGTGTAAAGGAGAGTATTTTGAGAACATGGTGGCATTGAAGATAAGGGACAAGAAATATGTGCCAGCTTCAAGGATGAAAAGTGGGAACCAAATGTGGGTCTGGGAATAGTCTAAAAAAGTGGGGTGATCTTAGATTTATGATCCTTTCCAATCATAGCTTTGCATATCTAAAATTTAGATTTCTGTCTTTAAAAAGTGGGAGCTCCATGTAAGCCTTAGTCTCAGTAACTTCAGAAGAATTTTGCTGTGTTGCTTGCATTTTCTACAAATATTACTGTCTACCTCAGAATATAGTTTGTGGATTGTGAATTATCCAGTACATGAGACCATGGGCCACAAGTTGGAAATCTTCAATATATATTCCAGTCTCCAAGAAAGGGGATAAAGAGATTTTAGTAACCAGCAAACTATTGCAGTGCTCTCCCATGTACATAAAGTAATACTCAAGATTTCACAAATAAAGGCTTTTACTTTGGCCATTTCTACCCTACACTATTATAGTGCTATTATTCCACTTTCGACATCCTGTGGAATTCCGGGCTTTGTAGTTTACTGAGGCCAGAGAGCTCTCTCACTGAGAATTCTAAATGCCCCTCCCTAAACTGCAGTTCCCAGGATTCCACAGAATGTTCAAAGTGGAATAATAGCACTATAACAGTGTAGGGTGGAAATGGCCTGTGTATGGATGAGAAATACCAGATGTCCTACTTGGGTTCAGAAGAGGGAGAGATACTGAGAATCATATTGTAAACATATGTTTGGATAATGGGATATTCCCCCACCCAATTCAGACTTTATAGATCATGAGAAATTGTGGTTTACTTTAAAAGAAATGAGAGTACCACTGTTACCATGCCATACACCGCCAATTCATAGTGATGTAATTAAATCTTTTATTCCAAGTCTCAAATCAAGTCTCAAGTCCCTACCTTCAGGTCTCAAGTTGAGTCTCAGGTCTTTGCAAGATAATTCAAGTTGAGTCTCAAGTCTGGGAGCCAAATTTATCAATAAAAAGGAGGTGTTGGGGTGGACTTTAAGTTTCAATAATGAGAAAATCAAAGCCCCATCCTGTCACCCCCTTTCCCACTTTGCCTCATTAATTCTTCAGACAAACTTTAAAATTTTCTTTAAGGGTCTAAATTTTAAAGGAATGCAGCATACCTATCCTGGTGGCAATCAGGATTTGATTTAAATCTGTAAACCCATAGATTCCAGCCTTTCACTTCTCTGCCTTCCAAACTTCCTTTACACTCCCTTCACTTCAGCCAAATTTTAAACCTTTCCAAACCCCTTGATTCCTGCCTTTCACTCACTCTGCCTTCTAAGCTTCCCTTACTCTCCCACTGCATTAAACAGATTTTAAACCCTTTCAGCTCCACTGATTCCTGCCTTTCTCTCCCTCTGCCTTCCAAGCCTTCTTTAATCTAGAGCAAGTCATTCACTAAAAAAAGATGAGTCTTCAGTCTAGTTGAGTCGATCCATGCTTTATTGATGAGTCGAGTCCCAGTCAAGTCATTGAAGCAACTTGAATTGGGCTTGAGTTTGAGTCAGTTAAGTCTACATCACTGCCAATTCATGATACAGTATAATTGGCTATAAATACTGTTTAATTGGCATGAAATAAATATAAATCTTACACCTATGGTTGAAAGGACACTGGCTAGAAGCTTTGAGCTAAGACAAAGAACCTCAGCATGGCCAGGTTCAGAAGGATCAGATGGAAAGCCTGACTTGACAGGTTTTAGATGGGTCCTCTAGAATGGGTCCTCTAAAGTAACCAAACGTAGGAAACAATAGCAAATGAAGCTGCTAGAAGGTGCAACCAAAAGGTTGTCTTGCTGTTACTTGTTCCCATGGAAATTGTCCTTTTGTTCCCTCACCCTTCTAGTCATTAAGAGGCTATCATGATTTCCCTCAATGCTTTGTTACCTATCACAAAGACAATCAAAACCTTCCAGGCCCCTTTTGTCAGCTCTGCGAGAAAGCAATTAATATGTTTCCCTTCAGGACAGAAAAAGAGTATTTAAACCCTCTGACTCCAAGCCCAATGATTTGTATCCTTTTGTATTCCCTCATAACCTCCTGTATCACCTTGGCCGCATGTAAGTTTGTCACACTTTCCATTTGCTCCCTGATTCCCATGCCCTGAGCTAGTGTCAAGCTCTTGTGTTTGAGCCATTCTGCTTCAATCCCTCACTTCTGGAACGGTAATTATCTTTTCATTTTATTATTATTATCACTTCACTCCGAAATTCCTGCTATCCAAATATTCTCTCCTTTACTTTGCAAGCCTTGTGTGCTTTGTAAGACTCCTTGATTGTGTGTGTATGTGTGTGTGTGTGTGTGAATTACCCCAATAAAGACATTATTTTGACACTCAACTGGTGCCCCCCACCCCTAGTAGTACTGGTATACACAGGTGAAACGTCCCATGATTTCACCCCTCTTGCAGGCCTCCTTCAAGCTTTAATTCCCCATCTTTTAAAGGAGAAGCTGGCACTGCTGGAAGACCTCAAGGTCCCCCACTTTTTGGAGTAACACCAAAATGTCTGATTGTCCTGATGTGTAACCCATATTCTTGACAAGAGGCTATTATCAAGACACATTAAGGAGAAACAGAATTGTTTCCCCATGGCAAGGAGGTCAGACAAGGCTACATTTTATCACCTTATCTGTTTAATTTATATGCAGAACATGTAATATGGAAAGCAGGATTAGACTTAGAAAAAGAAGGCATGAAAACTGGGGGAACAAGATGAACAATTTAAGATGTGTAGATGAAATCATATCGGTTGCAGAAAATAGCAAAGACTTAGAACTGTCAACAAAAGTTAAGGAAGAAAGTGCAAAAGCTGGGGTTATAGTTCAATATTTAGAAAACAAAAATAATTACTAAAGCAGTGGAAAACAAGGCTGTTCTCTTTTTCATATGAGATCCTTTCAAATATTTAAACATGGCTATCATGTCACCTCTTAACCTTCTCATCAGACTAAACACACCTAGCTCCCTAAGCTTCTCCTCTTAGGGCATGGCTTCCTGGCTCTGTACCATTTTAGTTACTTTATCTTCTCCCAAAAGGAAAACACAGCATTTCCTTCATCCACCAAGCTTGTAACTCTATCAAAAAAAGGAGATCAGATTAGTCTGGCATGACTTGTTTTTAAGAAACCCATGTCGACTATTAGTGATCATGGCATTCCTTTCTACGTACTTAGAGACCATCTGTTTAATGATCTGCTCTAGGACCTTTCCTGGCAAAGATGCGGAATACATTCACCTTCCTTCAATTTGTAAAATTGTACTACAAAATCATTGACAATGTCTCTGAGGTTATATCTGCAAGTTCCTTTGATGCAGTTAATCAGATCCTAGAGACTTGAATTCATTTAGAATAGCTAGGTATTCTTTTACATCTCTACCTATTACGGATCAAAGTCCCCTTACTGCATCATGTATTCTATTTTACCAGATGGAATATTGTTTTCTACTGCTCTGGAGACTAGGAGATGGAACAATGGATTCAAACTACAGGAAAAGAGATTTCACCAAAACATCAGGAACAACTTTCTGAGGATAAGAGCCATTTGACAGTGGACTAAGCCGCTGCGGAGTTTTGTGGAGTCACCTTCTTTGGAGGTTTTTAAACAGAAGCTGGGTGGCCATTTGTTGGGGGTACTTTGAGTGTGTGTTTCTGCATGGCAGGGGCTGGACTCTATGGTCATTCTGGTCTCTTCCAACTTTATGATTCTATGATTCAAAAACAAACAAACAAAGCAAAAAAAGTGGAGAAGGCTCCAGCCAACTACTGACCAGTCAGCTTGATTTCAAAACTGGGATAGGTTGATTGAATAGCTAATAATAATGATTATAATTAAATAGTTACTCTGTGAACACTTAGGAATGCTGTGGTTACTAGGAGCCAACATGTGCTTCTAAAAAACAAATCATGGCAAACTACTCTTACCTCTTTTTTGATAGAGTTATGAGCGTGATAGATGAAGGAAATGCTGTGGGTGTAGGATATCATATTTCAGTAGGGCTTTTGAAAAGATAGAATCATAGAATTGGAAGAGACCACAGGGGCCATCGAGTCCTACATAATATTCTTGCAAACAAGCTAGCAAAATATAGGCCAGACAATTCTACTGTTAGATGGAATTGTAATTGGTTGACTGACTGAACCCAAAGGGTGCTCACCAATGGCCCTTCTTTATCCTGGAGAATAGTGGGGTGCATAGGATTCTGTCATGGGACCAATGCTATTCAACATCATTATAAATAACTTGGATGATAGAATAGAGGGCAGAGTAATAAAATTTGCAGGTGACACCAAGTTAGGAGGGGTAACTAACACCCCAGAAGACAGGATCAGAATTCAAAATGACCTTAACAGATTAAGAGAGCTGGGCCAAAATTCATAATAAATTTCAACAGGGAGAAATAAAAAGTACTACAGTTAGGGGAAAAAGTGCACAGATATAAGATAGGTGATGCCTGGCTGGATCACATTACATGTGAAAGAGCTCTAAGAGTTTAGTAGACTACAAATTGAACATGAATCAGCAGTGTGATGTGGCAGCTAAAAAAGCCAATGTGATTCTAGGCTGCATCAATAGGAGAACAGTGTCTAGGTCAAGGAAAGTAATAGGACCAGTCTATTCTGCTTTGGTCACACCTTGCCTGGAATACTCGGTTCAGCACTGGGAACCACAGTTCAAGAAGGATATTGACAAGCTGGAATGTGTCCAGAGGAGGGCAACCAAATTGGTAAGAGGCCTTTAAACCATGCCCTATGAGGAGCAGCTTAAGGAGCTGGGTATATTTAGCCTGGAGGAGAAAACGTCAAGAGGTGGTATGATAGCCATGTTTAAATATTTGAAGGGTGCCATATGGAAGATGGAGCAAGCTTGTTTTCTGCTGCTTCAGAGAGTAGGACACAGTAATGGCCCAACTACAAGAAAAGAGATTCCATCTAAACTTAGATTCCATCTAAACTAAGAAGAACCTGATGGCGAGAGCAGTTCAATAGTGGAATATGTTGTCTCAGAATGTGGTGGAGTCTCCTTTGGGGTTTTTAAACAGAGTCTGGATGGTCATCTGTCAGGAGTGCTTTCACTGTGTATTCCTATATGGCAGGGGGCTGGACTGAATGGCCCTTTTAACAAATCTAATATACTTGAAACCTGGCTTGATAACAGTACGTGTGAAAAGGATCTATAGGTTTTAGTAAGCCACAAGTTAAACAGAGTCAACAGTTTACTTTAGCAGCCTGTAAGGTCCCGCTTTGAGGATCCTGAATATCAGTATAGCTTGGATGGGCACCATACCTAATTGGTACCATATTGGACTGACAACTGTATTAATTGGCTCTGATATCAAAATCGAGCCTGAGAGGTGACTGAGAGGTCAAACAGAGTGAGGGAAGAAACCTGACTGTAAACAAGAGAGGCAGGTCAACCTAAATACCCTCCTGGTAAGACTAAGTCATTTGGCAGGCAAATAAACACCGTTGCTGTGGATAATAGGCTTAAGCAGAAGCTGGAGTTTTCCCAGGGAATGCAATTGTGACAAATCCACCAGAACACTGATTGACAGATAGCCATCCCCTGTGCACCTGGACTCCTTCCTCTTTCATCATAGCACCCAGAATAGACAGCTATTACAACACACGTTATATCTTTGTCATCCAAACACTGTGAACATTAGTGGGTTGATAGTCCATTGTCTGTGCTGCAACACCCATTGTTCCACAACTGGAACTGCACATACCTTCCACTGCCACAGGCTATTTTTGGGTATGAATACCCCTGATTCCAGGATGCACAGTGCAGTCTCTTGAAGGTCTACCCATCTCTCTATCCATCTGGCTCCTGAATGAGAACTGTCCTTAGGTCCTACCTAAGCCAATCCACATTTCAGCTCTTTACTACTCTTCTAATTATAAACCCCCAGCAAAACCCTCAGCCTCCCTATCCATAATTTTTTTCTCCCTTTCTCCTTCAGTTAGCTCTTGTGTGAATGTTTGACTGTTTGTATTTTGTGTGCAAGCATGAGTGAATTTCTCTAAATAAAAACACATTTTTA
Organism: Iguana delicatissima; assembly: GCA_948472985.1. NCBI lineage: Eukaryota > Metazoa > Chordata > Lepidosauria > Squamata > Iguanidae > Iguana > Iguana delicatissima. Next base: position 5,929 of record CAOKZL010002624.1, on the reverse strand, counting down.
GCTTACTTTTGAATCTCTGGTTGGTTCTTTTCCTGAGTGAGCCCATAAACATTGGTAGAAAAGATCTCATTAAGTTACCCCCCTCTCACAAGCCTCCTCTTTGAGCTAATTCATTCCCCACTTTTGCAAGGAGGCATCATGGGGTAGCCCTTGTGGCACCTACTTTTTGGGGTAACAAGATAAGGCAAATCACAATGCAATTATAGACTGCATCAACAGAAGTATAGTGTCCAGATCAAGGGTAGTAATAGTACCATTCTTTTTTGCTTGGTTAGACTCACCTGGAATTGTGCGTATAGTTTTGGGCACCATAACTCAGGAAGGAGATTGACAAGCTAGAATGCATTCAGAGAAGAGTGACAAAGATGATAAAAGGCCTAGTAACCAACATCTATGAGCAATGGCTTAGGTTAGGTTAGGTTAGGTTTAGGTTGGAGAAGAGAAAACTAAGATGTGATAAAAAAGCTGTTTTTGAGTATCTGAAGGGAAGTCAAAGGTGGGGCAAACCAAGAGATTCATCTTGCTAGAAAAGATTCTACCTAAACATTAGGAAGAACTTCTTGACAGTAAGAGTTGTTCAACAGTGTAATAGACTGTCTTGGAGGATGGTGGACTCTCTTTCTTTAGAGGTCCTTAAAGCAAGGCTGAATGGCCATCTTTTGGGAATGCTTTAGCTATGTATCCCTTAATGGCAGGGGGTTGGATAGATGGTCCTTCTGGTTGCCTCCAGCTCTGATTCTATGTAATGAGGTGATGTGACTCATTGGAAAAAAAATAATGCTGGGTAAAGTGGAAAACAGTAGCAAATGAAGAAGTCTGCAGTACAGGTGGATCCATTCAATGGAGGAATCCATGGTCCCAAGTCTGTAAAATCTGAGCAAGGCAGTGGATGACCAAGGCTCTTAGAGGGTTCTCATTTATAGGATGGCCATAAGTCATAGTCTGTGCCAAATAAAAATAACCAACAATACAACTTGCCATAAGGTGGAAGATTTTGACCAAATGACTTGTGCTCATTACTATAAAAACAATGCTAAAGGCTATAATGATATGTATGCTAACTTACATCCAATGAGTTCATATTATTATTATTACTACTTTCTTGGGTGTCCAAATCTTCTAAAATGAGTAGAAGTAGCACCAGTACTCCATCTGAGTTGTCATCTGGCTGAGGGACACTCTTGACCAGAGTGATGTGCAGTCTGCATTCAATAGGTAGACTCTCAACAGTCTAAGAGGTCATTCAAAACCTCTTGCTAACTGGCTGGTTGTGTGTATGCATACTAATAAATTTAGGATGCTGTGATTCCCCTTGCCATATATATTACATACCACTATACCTTTTACTATACATATTTCTAAAGCTGACCAAAAAAGGATAGAACCTGATGAGATATTGGGCACTTGTCAGGATCAGGCTTTATTCGTGGCTTGCATGACTATGTATTGGTCTGAGAGTCATGACTGGATCACAACCTATTTCCACTAACTGAATACCAGTTTTGGTCCATCACCTCCAGGGCCCTATTTCTACTGGGAGTGAATGGAATTCAATTTGGAACCCACTAATTTTGGACTGGGACTGGGACAGCATCAAACGCATCTGTTATTTGGAGGATTGGGTGCTAGAGGTCTCATTGTATTGAAAGTATGTTCAGCACTTTAAATAATTGTTTGTTTGGTTATGCCAGAAATGTTGTTGGGCTTTTTCTCCCCGCCCCATTCTAGTTTTTTGCTGGAGAGGTACTGTGTCCAGATCTGCAGCCATAGCATGGTAACACCAGGCCTGGAAGCCCAACTGGGCTTGAATGACTGAGCTACAGTCGACTGATATGGGTAAAAAGTCAGAATTTCCTGGGGTCTACAGGGCCCAATCAGTGACTATTGGGACCTTCCCAAGACTAAGAGGATCAGTCAGAGCCCTTGAGGCCTAAAAACCTACACCTGAACTTGCCAGACCTCATAAGCCTACAGGGCCTAGTTGAGGCTTATAACCCACATGAGGCCTAAATTACTCTCCCAGGGCCCACACAGGGAAGCTGGGGCTTCTCCAGCCCATCAAAGGATCACTAAATCCCAATGACCTGCATATTAATAGTCCATGTTCCATGCCAAGTCAAAGACTAAGAGAAGGGGATCGTGATAAACTGGATTATACATCAGCAAAGCCCCTGAAGCTTCTCTGCTGTTGTGTGACCCGAGTCCCACATGGCTGACAAAACCCAAGATGGCATCAAGAATATTGCTGCCTTAAATCCTTATGATACAAGCAGGCCTAAATGCTCTTTCCTGGTCTCCAAAATTTCATCTTTGAAGAGATGCGGTGAAAACACAGAGGAAGCACCTGGGTTTTTAATACCACTGACTCCAACCCCTCATGCTCCATGTCACACCACTGTGTGCCACAATGTCAAATCTCTGGCCTCTTCCCCATTGAGTGCCATGAAATGCAGCTGCTCGTCTGCAGTGTGAATAGAGATGTACCATGCAAGAACAGAGCTGAGTTAGTTTAAACTATTGGTGAGTGGTGTAAAAAAAATTGGTTGAGTAAACCAGACCAAACTCTGCTAGAAATTAGCAGGGATGTGAGCAGCTGTTGATCCATATCATATTCATGCATCCACCTGCAAATGTCTAATAAAGGAAATATTGTGTTATTGTATGTGGAAGGAAAAAAACCCACTTCCCCTTGTTTTCTTTAGAACTCACATCTCTGCTTGAAGAGACCTGTCAGCCATAATCATAAAATGACACAAGAATGAGACTAAAGGCCTTTCTGCGTTAGACTGTTATAGTGCAATTTTTACACTTTCAACATCCTGTGGAATTCTGGGGTTTGCAGTTTACTGAGGCCAAGCTCTCTGGCTGAAAATTCTAAATACCCTTCCCTAAACTGCAGACCCCTACCACATCATCTTCTCCATTTTCCTCAAGTAGAGCATTGTTTTTCTTTTGGGAGAAAATGAGGCAAGTAGTTCTGTCTTTTGTCTGTTTCCTGTTAGCATTTCACCATCTTGTCCACACAGAAACCCTATCATTTCCTTGTTGAATTGAGAACTTCTTTCATTGAAAAGGGCAGTATATGAAGGGAAGGTGGACAATTACTTACTTTTTCCTGAAGAATGGTATTACATTTTATACATACATTTATTATATTTGACTAAAAGCTATTATGTTTCTGGTAAAATAACACATGCGTACATGTACACAGAAAAAGTCAAATTAATAAGTCCTTTGCACAGTCTATAGAAATAGCTGTTAGAGACATAACAAGAATACTTTTAGCAACCTTAGCTAATATGGTTTATTTATATGTGAAATATGGCTCACAATCTGACAATAGCCAACATTTTTTCATATAAGAGCTCCACGCTGTAAGGGAGTCAAAATCTGTCCCAGGAATCTCTCCCTGAGATTTTGGTATAGCTGGCAATAAAATAAATAGTGTGAAATATCCTCTACCTCTCCCACACCACAGATTTCAGGTACCCAAAAGTAACATTGGCAGAGTTTCAAAGTGTAATTCAGTAAACGCAGTTCTCAGAGGTACAAAGGTAAGTATTTGTAAATGCTGAGCTCTTATTGTTGTCAGTAAATGGTACCAGTAAGAAAAATGTGATGATTTAAGTAAATTAAAGTAAATTAAGTAAATTCTGATTATTGTCCAGCTTGTAAATCCAACCCCTCAGCTTGTTTTTAACTCCAGCTATAATAAAAAAAAGTCTGTTGAAAGTTTTAGATGTTAATAAATCTTGACATAACTTAGTCCAGCCACCTTTCTCCCATTGTTCACACAAACACAACTTAGGAAGGAGGTTCTCTAACATGTCCAGGACCCTCTTTATAGTACAAAGGGGCTTCTGAGCCCTAGCTCTAATAGATACCACACCTGCTTCTGTCATGAGGAATGCAGCTGGAGTCCCTGGAGGTACTGGCAATAAGTACCTAAGAAAGTTGTTTTGGCAGACCTTCAGGTCACTTATGTTGTTATGTCTTATCGCTCAGGTTTGAGTGCAATCTGTCATGTGCTGGCTATTCTTTTAGTCTCAAGAAAATACACAGTTTTTCCAGCAATGTTTAATGAGGTATATGAGGCATAGAATATAACAGTTGCTGAAGCTAAAAGTCTACAATACACATTTGGTTATATAGAGATACATACTTTTATACATGCCCAATTCCCATTGGTTCATTCTCAGGGTCTTCCCCTTTCTCAAACTCCCAGTGGTTCCTATGAGACTTTGTTTGTTCCCCTACGTTTGTTACCCCGCTGGCATACCCTATCTCAGGGACTATAAATTTAATATCAGATATGCCTGCCATGCCAGAGAGGTTGCCCGAGTGGGTACGTAGGTTCAGAGGTTGAGCAACTGAAACAAAGTCGGGCCAGGAAAATCTCTAGTCATGTATCCCAAGGAGACCTCAGGCTAACCACGTTTGCATAGAGAAAAAGTTGCCAGCCAACCTGAGTGGATTATTGGGTTTTCTCCAGGTTGAGCCACTCAGACTTGGCAAAATCCTACAAGATGAGGTACTTTTATATGATCCAATCATGCAAACTATCAAGCTGCTATTGTGTGACATTTTTCCTCTATTTTGGCTATTGTTCTTCCCAAGAGAGGGCCCGCTCTTGAGGTACATTCTGCTCTATAAGTAGTCCCAGTTTTTGAGGGTCTCTTTGGAGAACTGCCTGAAACACTAACAGACCGGCAGTCTGTTACCACCGTGAACTGGCCTGGCCTTTGGTAACCTCTAGATATCATTTTGATATCATAATTCGGCCCTGCTCTGCCACCAGCCAAGTGTTTGTGAGGCGACCGAACAAGCGCGAAGCTAGGCATGGCTATTATCTGCTGAGTCATATTTGCTTACACCAAGGCAAGCCAGAAACTGCCAGATCTGCTTTAGGGGACCTCCCAAAACAAACACCTTCATTATAAATGCGTATTGAAACAAAGAGACCTCTGCCTTGAGAGGGCACCCTGGAGAGCTGAGTGCTTAAACTGCCAAGCTAACCGCATCTACATACTGGTCGTACTATTGTCAATTCGGACCATAACTCAATCATGTAAATTCTGACCTTTCAGAGACATTGTCTCCAGCCCAAAACTCATTGTTTTCACCCAAGACCTACAGTCATGCCTTCCCCTAATAAAAACCCCCAGTTCTGAGAGCTCTTCGGAATGCTCGGATCTCTCTCTGGACTTCGCTGCAATTTCATCCCACCGTGCTGCCGCTTCTGCTAACTCCCCTCGGCAGCCATGCCGAGTTTCCTTCTCTCCAATTGGCTTCTACAGGACTGCGAGAAAGGTGATGTATCACCCATTCCTCCAAAACTCTTATTTCCTATTTCTTATTTAGTAGTGAGGTTGTGCTTTCTTATTAACTTGCCTGCTTGCTAATAAATATTCTTGTTGCTATTTTAACTGGTTGTCTGCTCACTGCAATGTCTCTGCGAACTACAGTGCTTCCCACATACATGGCAGGGGAACTATTGGAAGGAGGGGTATAAGCAGGGGTATTTGGGCACCACATTTTCCCACATGAAAATTTACAACCTGTTGGAGTGCGCGTGAGATTTTGGCAAGTGAACAGAAAGGTCTTCCATTCCCATGCCGGGCGACAATTATCATACGTGAACCTGATTACAAATAGGGAGACATTTCAGTGTTGGCTCCGGACCATTTTAATGGTCAAGGGAGATGGTGTTGTTGTCATTTCGATATATAAGCTTTGTTGTCGGCAACAGCCATTCCTAGTCCTGAGCTAAGTCTGCCCCCAGGGCGTACCTGTATTTGAGTGAATATCTCGAACGGATAATGTTTTCGAAACCATAGCAACAGACGGGTATTCCATAACAGGGCTTCTGCCTCCTGGTAAGGATTCCAGTGGCAGATTGCATGTACGTTGTACTGCCAATCGGTTGTGA
>CAOKZL010002623.1:0-172883 GCA_948472985.1 Iguana delicatissima | reverse complement strand
ACTATAATTTTAGACTCTTACAGTCTTTTATAACTGTTGAAAGTACTGCTGCTCTGTGGGGGTGATCCGATCGCTTCTTCGCTTCTTCCCCCTTCCTTGTCTCGCTGTCCCGTCCCAGGCACTGCAGAGCCAGGAAAATACTGCTCTCCTTCAGGTAAGAAGTTACTTCTTGTTAACCCCAGTGAAAGTCCGTTAGGGTAACTTGCCAATGGTTCTTACTGCTATTTTTAATTGTAGCACAGCTTCCTATAATCCGGTGGTGAGACAGCTAGCCCATCCAGGCTCTCCAACGTGGTAATGGCGGCTCCGCAGTCCTTCCACCCGGCTGTGCCTTGTTGTTTCTTCTTCTCAATTTCGCACTCAGGGTGGCAATGGACCCCCAACAAGCCTCCTCCGTGATCCCCTTCCTCCAAGGATCAAATTCCTCCTATCTGATTTTAATTTTCGAGGAATTTCCCGACCACGTCGGAATGGAATTCCATAGCCTCGTGGATTCCTACCTTCCACTGTCTCTCCTCCACCGGAAGTCCTGTCTCAACAGTTTCCAAACACATCTTTGTGACTCACTGTAAACCCTTAGTATCATAACTTCTCACTGCTGACATGGGTTTGAGGCTAAGTTCAGGTGATCCAGACCTTGCCATTGCCCAGGGCTTGAAGTGGCACCACCTCAACCATGGCCATTGCCGGGAGGGGAGCTAGAATGCTGGTCTCTAATTCTGGCTACGACCACAGCTGGAGCAATCATTCTTCCCTCCCAAGCTACTACAAGGAGCAAGGTTTCCTGGACCACCAGCTCCGTTCCACTGTGGGTGGTGGCCATGATTACTGTGTGCCACTGACTGAATGGGCTCCCAAGACCTGGGTTCCATGTTCATCTAGGGGACCTTGGGCTTTCTGATAGCACCTGATTCCCTAAGGAGATCTGCCACTTTCCATATCTGCTCTGAAAGCAGCCCACGTGAGCATTCCAGCATTCATGGGACCTAAAGCCATCTTGGTTTGTGAATTCAATCTTCCATAAAGGAGTGTTTTGAATTTGGCAGAGTTAATATCATGAGTCCCTTGCTCTATGGAGAATGGGAGCTTCTGAGCCAGGATAGCAAGAAGCTTTCTCCTGGCCAAGCAGGCCTCTGGGTTCTCCCCTGGAGCTTGGTGCTCCACTATGTAGAGTACATTGGCCATGTAACCTGGCCAGAAGGTCCCTCATCCAAGGGTGCTTCTCCAGCCTTACCAAATCAGAGCAGATCTGAGTGTGACATATACAGGTGAGCCAATATCCTATCTCAGTCCCAGCACAGCTAACAATTTGAACAAACAAACAGAATAGCACCCAGTTCATTACTTATTTCCAGGCAATAAGCACAGGGTGGTAAATAAAGTCCAACAGGGTTCCAAGGCAAGAGCGTCCAAGGTCAGTCAGAATATTCAGCAAGGTATTCGGCAGGGTAGAAGGTCAGATAAGCTCTGACAACTCCTGGAGGGGAAGGGCGGCAGCTATATACATCTGAAGTCTAGTGGCAGCTCTGGCTTGATTAATTGTTGGCAGTTATAAATCCCGAGAGAGTGACACAAGCTTTCTCTTTGCTGTCTGTGCTCTGCAAAGGTGGGTACAGGTAAGTGCTCTTCTATGTCTGAAGAGACAGGACTCTCTGCTGGAGCTGGCACTGTCCCCTGTTCTCTTTGTGGCATTGTAATCTCTTCCTGTACAGCAGGTCCTGGCATGCCCCCTGTTTCAACCTCTGACATGTCCCCTGTTTCAGACTCTCAGTCAAAGTCCATGTTCTGGAAGCAGAGCATGACATCCAACTGGGTTAAACCTTGCCCATCGGCCATGTGGTAGGAATGGCCAATGGCATTTAGTCACATGATGCCCATATCCTTGTTCAGGAGGCCTAATTATTTGGCAATTGCCCTAACCTCCGTAGCTGCCTGGGGAATGCTCTCCTCCACTTCTTGAGTCTCAGCTACCTTGTTGATGGAATTGCCACTCCACTTTGTAACGAAAGTCATTTTGACTGAGTTCAGCATGGCTAGGTCCTCCTAGTCAGGGTTGTAGGGAGAATGGGGGTATGCATCCTGTGGCAGAGACTTTTCCAGGGTATACATGAGGAAAGGGGGCAGGACTTCAGGGCAAATTATGGCAATCACAGCCTCCCAGGTAGCCAGTCTCTGGCTAAGCTCTGAGATCTTGTGATCACAAGCCTCATGGCTTCTGCTTGCATACTGGACCTTTGCCTAGCTGGCCAGGTATTGGGTAACAGGCCGTGCCTTGGTGTGTTCATACGTCTCAGATGGTTAGCTTGCCCTGGAGTGTCTGTACTTCAATTGAGGCACTTTCCAATTTGGTGGAAGCCTCCTGCACAGTGGGTGAAAAGGCCAATTTAGCCACCAGCAGAGTGCTGTTTTTGGCCCAGAGAGATTCCAGTTTGGTGACCTGCCTCTCAGCCATTTTGGTGAGCTCCTGGATGGTACACTTCACTTCAGTTCCATCCAGAAACCTCAAGCCACTATTACTTCTTTGGATTTCAGCTTTCCAGCAAGGATCACAGCTCTGTAGAAAAGGAGGAAGAAAAGTCCCCAGCTTTCCAGGAATATTGAGTGCTCTATGCAATGCTCTATGCAATGTGAAGATGCTGGTAGAGCTAGCAGCTGCAAGGCTGTTTACAATGGAAGCTGTTTCTTTATATAAACATTTTGTTAAGGGACTTTATAGCTGACTAGAAGCAATCTCTTATGTGTATTACATATATCTCTATATATTAAAAACACTATGTTTGCAGTGGTCTGTAATACCCCAAAGATTATCTCTTTGGGTGACAGGAATTACACTGGTTACACCATTGGTATTCAGCTGCACACTCTCTGTTAATGGCATGTAAATATACTTGGAAGTGATATTGATAATTGGCTTGCATAATACCTTACAGAAGTATTTTCTTTTTTCCCCCTTTGGCTATCTTTAACCCTCACCTATTGAAGGATCTTGGCCTCGAGTGTGTACATTGCGCAAAGAGGTAGGCCCATGTCAACAGGGCATTTCTCGCTTTTACTTCGATTTCAACAGAAAGATGTGCCTGCCTTTCCGTTATGGTGGCTGTTACGGCAATGAAAACAACTTTGCGACTGAGAAAGATTGCTTACAGGCCTGCAAAGGTAAAATTCTTATTTAGATCCTTTCCCATGCATCAGAATTATTGGGAAATAATTCACCCAGGAACTAGCAAAGAAAAATCAAATCTAGTCTTCTTCATAAGGCATATACAGGTAGTTTTACTCATGAATACTTCTATATAATCAACACGAGTTCATCTTTTTGAAGAAAGTAAGAAAAAGGGAAGATCCTACATTGGATCAGGAAGCTGGAGTTTCTCAGTTTTAGACAGGCCTTGGAAGCACATGCTTCATGGAGGCAGGGAGGAACAGAGAGATTGTGAAGACAGATGAGACCCCCAGAGAACAAAGGACTGCCTGACGCAGGAAGATAGTGAGTGTGAACAAACACATAAAGAGACAGGAAGGAACCAAAAACATGGTCTTTAAACAGCGACATGCAATCTAACTACCAAGAGAAACTGGCATGCAAATCTTGCAAATTTCAACCTCCCCTTCAAAACCATGCAAGCACTCCTGAAGTCCCATCTTGACTTACAAGTTCTTGAAGCGGTCTCTTGGTAAAGGTTTCATCAGGGTATCTAGTGTATATTCCAATTCAATTCAATAATTTATTACAGTCACAGAGCAGCATAGTCAACTCCAACAAAAACAGTTCACTATTTTCTCTTAATAATATCCAGATTCAAGGACTGTTCCATTTCTAGTAATACAGCATTATTCATGCAATGCGACAACCACACTTTGTTCCAGGGGACGTGTCTGGTTTTGTAATTAAGCACAAGGGTGGTGGGAGTCAACATCCCTTTGTCCACCCCTTTGCTGCTTTTCAAAGAGAAAATCACAACTGAAGCTGTTTTTAGTGCTGGAGAGGACAAAAGAACAAAAAAGAAGTAAAACACTGAGACAAGGGTTGGGCATTGCTCCATGCCTCCCAATTTTTAGAAGTTGAAAAATGAGACACGTGTGGTTAAATTACATCAGAGTGTGGTCAAAGAATGTGGCCGGGCAACAAGACATCAAAATTACAAGGGAAAACATACAAAACTGCACTTTTAAAAAGAGAAATCCTGAAATTTATGTCCTGAGTCTAAGGAGGGAAAACTCTACCCTCTCCTTTCCCTCATGTTATGTTAATTGAATGTGAATTGCAGTTTTACAATTTGAATCCAGCAGTTGAAGTGAGCTGAAGATGAAGAGGAAAGTGGGAGGATCAGAGAGAAACTGGGACATTTTAAAAATAGCTGGGAAAGTGGGACAACAGAAGAGAATCTAGGACTGTCCTTGCTAAACTGGACATTTGGAAGGTACGCTGTTGCACAGACAGTAGCTTTCTTTTCCATTCCACACAGCTTCTCCTCTGAAACTGCATGTGAATAATCCTGCAGTTGGCTAGTATAGTGAATGAATATTAAGTCTCTCAGGAGTGAAATGAAATGAAATAAGCAAGGCTTGGGTCAACCTGATTGAATGGCATAGGGATGTGGCAAAGTTTGCCTTCTTGGCTCCCATGCCCAATTCCAAGGGGTTCCATGATGCTCTTATGAGCCACTTTCACAATGCTGTACTTGTATTTGCAAAAGTAACATTTCTAGAAGTCAGTTCCATTGACCCGCAGCAGTTTCTGCAATACTGGTATCATTTGAGCTTCTTCTGATCTGCATTTCTAATATGAAAAATCAAGGGATATCTTTTCTGCTTTTATTCAGTAAAACCTCTCAAAATTGCTACAGTTGAAGGTTTCCTGTAGAGTTTCCTACAGTCTAAATACATTTTTCGTTTGATTTGGATGAGTGCAGTCAATATGGTATATAAGATTATGAGCAGCTCCCCTGCTTCCCTGTGGTATAAGTAGCTTTTATTGATAGCAGTGCAGGAGAGCCTGCAGAGACCTTCTCCAGAGCCAGGTTACTCAAGTTATGATCATAATGTGATGAGTCTGTTATCGTTATGGAAAAAAAAGGAACTGACAATTAGTTATTTGTAAATAGTTGCCACCAAGCTCTGAGTCTGTGTCTCAACTTCTTCTGTCATTGTGATCAATTCTCCATTCTTTCTTCAGCTTTCAAAGAGCTCTGAGCTGCCAGCACTTCCAGCATATAAAGAAACCTTTGGGTGCTTTGGCACAATAAATCCCTGCTGAATTTCCATTGGTTGAACCAGTCGGAACTGAAATGTCCTGTATGTGCCTCACTCCAAATTCAGAGATATGCTCTCCAATAAACTCCTCTGTTCTGCAGCTTCTGTGGATTCCGTGGATTCTAATTCTTGAGTATTACTGTGTGTAAACAGTTTATTTTCTAAAGTTGATAAAGGACAGAACTTTCACAGAGTGTAGTATAACAAAGAGTGCATCATCTAGCCAAATCCAGATGAAGGAGGCAAAAATATTCAGATAAATGGTAAAATGTATTACAAAGCGATCAATGCAAAATATAAATTAATGGCACATGTTTCAGTTTCTATAAGTCCCACTAATTGGCTTATCATTACCCTTCTGATGAAGATCCTCTGATCCCATATCCTCCATATTTTGCATGTTTCAGAACCGTTTCACCCAAGAAGAGAAACTGTCTTTAGCATGTTCCTCTGGCTAATGTCCTACCACTATTCCTCCACCCCAGCAGAGGCCAGGCATCTGATCTATCATTTTGGACTCTTGGGCACATTTGAGGATTTGAGAAACTGTCATGGGCAGCTATCCTCGAATGACTACCATGGAAACATGGTTAGTCACAAAATGGCTGCCATTAGGACCTGGTAATTAACAATGGACATATTTCACAGAAATCAGTGAGTCTCCTCAAATCACCTCTGAATAAATTCTTTCATATGTATTCATTCCTGGTGGTTGTTTTTATTCGCTTCTAGCTCTTTTTGACTTATAACAATGCTAAGGTGAACCTATCACAGGTTTTTCTGGAAAGATTTGTTAAGAAGGGGTTTGCCATTGCATTCCTTTGAGTCAGAGAGACTTTCCTAAAATCACCCAGTGGGTTTCTAGTGGAAAGGCAAGGGTCTTTCCAGGTACCCTGTGACTCTGGCAGCTGCTGAAGGTGCAAGGTGCCCATATTCTACTCTTACCCCTCTGAGGTATATGTCAATTCCATCTGAAACCAGTTGACACTGAGAACCTGTACTCAATGTCTCTTCCCTGTTGTCACCATGAAGGTGTGCCAACTTTGGAAACTCAACTTGGGCAAACATTTTACCAGAGGAGGATATAAAACATTCTTTGTCCGTACCAAGTGGTTCACATTGCAGAGAGCACTGCCTGTAAGATGCAAAATTGTTCTCATTGCCTCTACAGCCATTATAGACAAAGGGCCTACATCTCTTGTTCCTGAAATCATCATAATAGCGAGGTATCTTAGATCTGCACCTACTTATTCTTTGTTTGAGTTTGCATTCTGGAGGTGTATCTGGAAGGAAAAATGAAAGAAAAAACCCAGCATGTTCAAATATAATATCTTTTCTTTTGACACATAGATGTTAATGGTGCGTGATAGTCTTGCATCTCCTAGCAGGAGTACATTGCTATTGTGATTTCTTTGGGAGTATGTGGTTTACATGTAAAATGGGAGAGAGAGAAAGAGAGAAAGCAATCCATTACAACAAACTTGGCACGCAATTAAAGTAACATTGATGACAACCTGTTAGCACAAAGCCACTGCCAAACATTCTGTTACTTGAGACAAAGGACAAGATGGTACTTCTCCCATTCCATGTACAGAAAGCAACTAGACTAGCAGTGAAACTGGAACATGATTCATTTGTAACAAGACAGCATACTCTACCTAATGTGAGGACAACTGCATAGCTTGGGGGAGGGTGTAGAAGAGGTCCCATGGCATTTACAGCTCTGTCAATTATGTGCCTCCCATCATCTCACTTGATCTCATGTTAGGACCAGTCCTGTGTTAACATTTGGTACAAGTGTGACATAGTGGTTTAAGTGTTAGACTACAACCCTGAAGACCAAGGTGTTACCCTGCTTGCTGGGGGTCTCTTAGGGGGATTCCCAATGCCTGTCAAATTATCACTTGTGGGGAAGATTAGCTCTGAGCATTGCTTTAGCAATGCAAAGAGGGCAGGGTAATTAAGGATCTTTAACCCAATGTTTACAGGGGCAGGCTCAGTCAGAAATCACATAAAAAGGTCCAGTGAATGAATTTATTGAATAGTAATAGTTCACACTCATGCACACACACATCCAAGGGCTAAAAGAAATACAGAGGGTAAATAAGAGAGATTGTTGAGGGATAATACTGCACCTCCTTCTGAAGTCCTTTTTGGTCCGTGAAGCAGCGATTGAACACCAGCTCAGCGAAGAGATGCTGAGGAGAGAGGGGGAGATCGGTCAGTTGGTAAAACCAGGAGGCATCATACTCATTCTCCTTGCCTCTCTCTTCTGCGCCTGCCTAACTAGCCCAAAAACAGGGACTATTTGTAGGAAAAATTTACTTTGAAGACAAATCCTTTCCCGAGGAACACAAATAGAGACTGAATAAAAAAAAAAACACCTCCACACCTGCCATTTCTGGGAAGATAACAAAGTGTCATCTAAATAACAGGATCTTCTTCCGCTTTGAGGCTGTGGTGTGAGTTTCTGGAGATGGATCAGATAAGGTTTTATTGCTTCCAGTGCCCAATTTTCCAGGAACACTTTTACTCCTTTCAAGTGGACTCCTTAAAGGTTAACAGGCCTTTTGTGCACCTTGGGTTATCACAACATGAGGTCTCCTGTTGCTACGCAACTGGGGATTTTACTGGCCTGATCTGGTTCTTTCGCTTGTACGGCTGTTATTGCCTATGTTATTACCTATTCAAGTGAACTCTCTAGTGGGTTAGATTAATTTTATATCAAAGTTGTAGACCCCGGGACATGGTTTTGCAAGGGGACAACAAGGGTGTTATTCCCCACTCGGCCATGGAAACCCACTGGGTGCACCTCACACATACAGAGACCCAGAAAATCTCTTGATAGGTTTGCCTGAGGGTCACTATATGTCAGAAATGATCTGAAGGCACAGAGCAGCAGCAACACCAACATCAACACTAACAAAAACAAAGTACTGGGCAAATATGTGTGGAGTCACAAGAGGTTCGCCCTAAAATTCTATTTGACCATTGGCAGAGGAAGAGTAGGAGGAGGCCACCACACCTTGTGCCTCATTCCTTGATAGTAGGATTGAGCAAGAAAAGGGCAGTTAATTTGGATTAAGAAAGATCTGATTGATTGATTGATTGATTGATTGATTGATTGATTGACAATATTGATATACAACCAAGTATCAACATTAATGGTCTGGGTGGCAGTAGCAGCTTTAAATAGAATTATAAGCAATCAGACAAATTGTGCAAGATAAGATGAGCTTCAGAGAATAAAATTAGTATAATAAACACTCTGGAGAAAGAAGAGGAGATAGTTTAAAGACTTCTTGGCTTTGAAGTTCATGAATCTAGAAAGCTCAGAAAAAATGGAAGAGGTCTTTGCCCTTACCAAACTTTTCACATCCGAACTAGGCTCGGCCATCAAATGCTGCAATATCCCAAGACCATACAGGCAGGCCAGAAATAGCCAGATCACCACTTTAGGAGACCTCTCTGCAAACAGCCTCATTATGTATGCACGCTGTTTACAAAGGACTCCCTGTCCCGAGCAGGTAACTTGGCAAGTTGGAAGCTTAAAGGCCAAGCACTGAGTATTTGCATACAGTCTACCTCTTTGTCAATTTAGACTTAACTCAATCATGCTAAATTGTGACCTTTCGGAGACATTGTCTCGCACCCAAAACTCATTGTTGTCCCCGAGTAAGGCATAGCCTGCAGTCACACTTCTCCCTATAAAAACCCCTGATTCCGAGACCTTCCTTGGATCTCTCCCGAGTTCCTAACTGCCTTGCTGCCGCTTTGCTTGGTGAACCTCCCCTCAGCTCCACGTGCTGAGCCACATTGAACCCCAGCATCGCTCTCTATTGTTCTTGTCTTCAGGACAGGTTTCGTATCACCCAAACCAACTATCCCTCTGAAAAATCCCTCTGTCCCACTCCCACCTTTGCTTTCTATAGTTATCTGAGTGAGTGTGTTGCATACACTTTTTGGTTGTATTTTAATAAAAGATCTCATTTATCCTTTCAAAACGGTTTGCTCCTTGACTGGCCTGACCCCGTAGACATTGGGTTAAAGATCCTGCTAAGTTACCCTGCCTCTCGTAACGCTAAAGCAGTGCTCTGAGCTAATTTTCCCCACCTATTGTTGAGCACATTTAGGTGTCCTGCATGGGACCCCCAGTAAACAGGGTAACATCACCAACCAGATTCTGAGCGTTATACTTTGAATGTCTCATGACAACACAGCCTGGTATCAATGACAATCTTATTTGCTCACAGTTAACACAACTGTACACATGTATGTACACAGACGAAAGCAAGCAAAGAGTTTATGTGCATTTCAAGAGGTTAATAGCAATCAAAACCAAATTATAGGGACTCAGATCTTTCTGGCTGCAGCAAGCTGCTGTTGCCTGAATTTGTGGCTCTAACATCTCCCCAGTTGGAATGGCATAGCACTCATTATAGAACAGGAAGCTATTCTGAAGTGAACAGAGCAACTCCAGAATGTCCCTACTTGTAGACTAATTGTTCTAGCAGCCTGAATGCCCATCTACATTTTCCCACAGAAAACTTTAAAAAAGGGTTTCACTCAGTACCAGACACTCACATCAGACGGGAACCATGCAGTGCAACTACCTTGTCCTCTTCATCCTTCTTACGGGGCTTCTGGCACCCTGGTTTGAGCCACTTGATGCTTGGCCCAGCTGGTTTGGTAAGAGTTGCATTTGCCTTTTGGTTTCAATACCCCTGCACGTCCTGCCTGCAACTCTCTTTGCTGTATGTGCCTTCAAGTTGGCTCTGACTTATGGTGTACGGTTTTCTTGGCAGGATTTGTTCAGAGGAAATTTGCCTTTGCCTTCCTCTGAGGCTGAGAGCATGTCACTTGCCCATGGTCATCCAGTAGACCACAATGGCTCTTGCAGCCCGATATGGCTCCCTGCGAAATAGGTGAAAATTGCAGAACGGCAGGAGGCTTGGGCACTGGCATCTGTCAGTCACTTTTGACTTGAAAAGACTTAGGCAAACATTCTATTCTCCCATCTGTCTTGTTGGCATCTGAAATAAATCACAGTAGATGTCTAATAAGCAATCCTTAGGAAACCATTCGATAGATGAGGCAAGCACGGTTTTATTTTATGTGACTTTCAGCCTAATGCTTGACAGTGTCTGGAGAAGGGCATATCTTAACAAAAAGGCAGATTCAGGTGAAGGCAGAAGGTGTTTCAGGTAAATCAGAGCCAAGACAAGCTTGGAAATTACCACACTAATTGAAGAACAGGATGGCAAATGGGACTAAGAGCTAATCCAACATGCCTGGGAAGCTTGTCTGAGCTGTCCCTTCTTCGTTTTTCATTCTCTATCTCTCATTTTTTGGAACACTATACAAAGTGGGTTAGCAACTAGTTCCTGGAGTAACAGTGTTTCCTTTGTTTTTATTATAGGAAAGAAAGCTACCATCAAACCAGGTAAAAAATGAAGTGCATCCTACTCATGGTTCCCACCATCCTAATTGCCTCTCTTCAGCAACTCAAGGCACTCTCATTACACTACTTGGGACTTTCCACTTAAGTGGCTGGAGTATAATGTGTCTTATTTCCTTCCCAAACTTAAATTAATCGCATGTTAATATGGTCCTCTGGTCTGGAGGCTGGGAAGGTCTACAGTTGACTATCATATCCTGAATTCAGTGTGGTCAACAGGAGGTTTCACAAAGTTTGAGGAATTAAGATGCTGCAAAAAACTTACACTGCTATCCTAAGCTTGACTGAAGAAGAATAGTGACTGGATATTGACTGGAATCCTAGTGGTGTCTTATCAGGTGTAAGTTCACTCCAGAAGGAACGGGGCATTTTTTTTCCTATGTAGAATTGCTGCATCCAGTTCCCTCTTAAGGAAAAAGGAGTTGTGTATGATGTCCATAGTGCTTGGATGCACACTGCAAAGGGGTTCTCATGCTCAAGCGCATTGTACATTTGTATACATAATGGGGGGAGGAGTAGATTTGGTGCCTTGGTTTCGCTGTACAGCATTGGCATTCAGTGCAGGAGTTGCATAGTACAATTGATGCATAATCTCTAATATCTACTCTTACATCATGTAAATCCAGGACAGGATCTCAGCCATAGTATTTCAGTTTGAACAGTACTTCTTAACTCTGCTGTCTATCCTAGCTTAACCAGAGTGGAGCAATAAGGGTTTTCAGCTGACTGCAGTCCTTTAGAACGGGGGGCCGAGAGAGACTCTGGGAGATATTGCCTGCCCAGGAGACCTTGGAGTTTGATATCTCCACAATGCACCTCATCAAAAAAATGTTTAAAAAAACTTTGGTCCAAATGCTCCCAGGTTTGCATGCAGGCTACACATTGCTCACCCTTGGTTTATGGTAGACCTCATCACCCCTGGAACATAGGAAGGGTGCCTCACAGGAGTAAAGTCCAGGGGAATACTTTGCCTGCTGTATGTATTTGCTCTGCAGACCTCCTCAGCCCTATGCAGCACAGCCAATGTGAGAGCTAATGGGATCTCCAGTGCTATTACAACTGCAGGACCACATGTTCTCCATCTTTATGTTTGGCCTTGCCAGGAAGTCACATTATAATGAACTCAAACTGCTGTATTTAACGCCGCCCTGTCCCATAACACATTCTGAAGCTTGGGAAAATATAGGCCCCACTGCATGTATTACGATGGATTACCCCATTGGTCTTGCTATGTTCACCGTCTTTTCATAGCTGCTGTAGGAAGTAAGGCTTCAGCTGAATGCAAAAGAGCAGCAGAAGGTGTGTAAAGAACGTAGTGGTGGAATAGTCCCAGCAAGGGTGTTGCATCTTCTCTGAGAGCTTGGAAAAGGTGCTTTTTAGATGACAACTCCCAGAATCAAGACTTATATACATTCTTTTTCTCCCTTTTTTTTCTAGTGACTGGCTCTTACCCTCGGAAGTGCACACTGCGCAAAAAAACTGGGCGCTGTAAAGCATCTGTTGTACGTTTTTACTTTAACATCAGAAGCAGGAAGTGTCAGATTTTCATTTATGGTGGCTGTGGAGGCAATGCAAATAACTTCACAACGCGGATGGACTGTGTTTTCAGCTGCGAAGAAATGGGTAGGAAAACAACTGTTTGGGGCTTTTCTGGAATCCAGACAACCAAATAGTATTGGACTGTTTTTCCACTTTACATTATTTATACTCTATTCCAGCTCCAGTAGTGCAATTCTAAAAGGGCATGGGTTTGTTGTGTGGGTGGCAGCAGTCTTTTTGCTGGGGAGGGGAGTTGAAGTAAGATCCATTTGTGCAGCTTTTAAATGAAATCTCAAGGAGATATTGCCTCCCCTCCCATGCTTGACACAGAAATGCTCATGGTCAGACTGAGGCAGTGAACTTCAGCCAGAAGGCACTAAGGCATTTATAGATGCACAACTTAGCGTTACACATTTGTGGTTGGTTTGTATTTACTATCTCTGTGTATTCCTGACTTCAGGGAATGTGCCAGGACCTTGAAAGTTACCTAATAACCACTTCCCAGGCAGTAGCTACTGTAGGCAACATGGGTCAGTTCCCCTGTTGATTGGGAGGCAAGTGTGATGTCCCCTCTCTCCCCACGGAAGTTTTCTCTGGCGCAAGGGGAACAGCAACAGGGATTCTGCTTCTACCTGTCACACTGGAGATTACTTACAGGAGGGTGCAGAAAAGTCCGTCAGCTGCTTTCCAAGGAACGGATTCCTGTCGAAACAGGGCAGAATTCTAACTTGCGGTTCTAAAACCATTGTTAAAAAAGAACCCGTCCTGAATCCCAACGTTATGGATAATTATTGGCCAATATCTAATGGTCTATTTGTGGGGCAAGGTTCTGGAGTTTGTGATGGCTTCCCGGCTCTAGGAGCTTCTGGAAGAGGCAGGTTATCTAGGTCAGGGTGGGAAAAATGCAACCTGCGGCCACTAGTGGCCCACATCCCCCCCCCCCCCATCAGGTGCTGAGGTGCTTTGTACATTTGAAGTTTCTGGCCAGAGCCAGAAGATTTATATTTGAAATGATATCACCAATTAGATGGTATTTATAGCCAATTATACTGCAACACTGATTGGGGGTGTGTGGCACGGTAACAGGTTGGTCAAGTTAATGGACTTAATACAGATGGACAAACTAACATCACATATAAAAGAAAAAGGGTTAGATTCTTTCAAAAAATGAGAGACAGCATAGTGTAGTGATCTGCGTGTTGGACTGTGACTCAGGATTTAATTCCCTGCTCTGCCATGGAAACCCACTGGGTTACCGTGGGCACATCGCAGAGAAGAAAACCCTGTGATGCTTTGGATTACGGTCACTACAAGTCAGGAATAACATGAAGGCACACAGCAGCAATAAAAATATTAGAAAAACAGTAATGGCATTTAAACAAGAAGATGTTTGACTTATAGATGTTTTTACTGTATCTGTGAATTAGAACCTGCAGTTTGGAAAGCTGAAAACTATTTTTTCTTGTTTTATTTATAGTGAGTAGTAGTAAGTATATTTGTTTGTAATTGTACTTTTGTTTATTTATTTGGTTAGGTTTGGTGTGTATATGATGATGTGTTTGTTTGCTTGTTTTCCTTTTGGTTAGTTTATAGCTGTGCCATCAAGAAGAGTTATGTAGTGTTATAATTAAAATTAATTTTGGTAAAAAAGAAAGAAAGAAAAACAGCCAGATTAATATACAAAGTCCTCTGCTGACTTTCACATACATGCACACACAGAAAACAAGGCTCTCATGCTACTAGGTATCTGGGGACATTCAGGGTATGAGACTCATGTACGCATTCACAACACCACCAGCCATTCATCCATCCCCACTTTTTCAAGGTGAGTGCTTGAGAAGGGCAATAGTCAATTTCTTTTGCTAACTGCCCTATTCAATCCTAGCCCCCTTTCCTTCTTTCTTCAAATTATAAATTTCCGTCACACCTCCCACTCTCATTCTTTCAGTCAGTCCCTATTAATATATAAATATATAATGGCAGTCATGCCACATTTGTCAGTTACTCCATAGATACTGGTGGAACTACTTAACACATATATTTACTCTAAAATGGTACAAGCTTATGTGATGTAGCATTATGTATGTGTCATGGGCTTCCAGATTCAGACTCATGAGCCTGAGACAGCAGAACCTGCTGAGCCGGGCATAGATTCTGGCTCAGAGACTGTAACAGCAAGACCTGCTGAGCAGACAGTACCACCATCCACCGAGAGACAGAACAGGGAGCAGTGCCACGCCCAGTGGGCAGCCCTGCTCCTTCTGATACGGAGAATGACTTACCAATACCCACCTTCATCCAGCATAGGCACCAAAGGGAATATCTATGCCACTCCCAGCGAATTCATAGCAAGTGGCAATTAATCAAGCACCAGCTGCACTGATCTCTGAATCTATAAAAGCTGAGCCATTTCCTCGAGAACTTGTCGGTGATTAACTGACCATTTCTTCTGCGGTGTCTCTGGCTGTTGTCCCTGCCTGTTGTTCTTTTTTTTCTGCCGTGCCTCTGCTGTGGGATTGTATAGACTGCCTTTGTTTTCTAGACATTACTGGGATTGCTGTTTGCTTCATACTTGTGTAAGACTGTTTCCTTCTTAGAGTAAACTAAGTAATTACTTTGTTGTTAGAATTGTGGGCCTGTTATCTCCAGCAACTGCCCTTTGGCTGGCTACCCAGGCCAAGCGTAGACAATATGTGACATTCATACCTTATATACATTTTGGGTTTTTTTTTTCTGTTCTGCCTCCACTCCTCCAGGGTCTTTGCCGAAAAGGTGTTTGGCACAGAAAAACACAGGAATATGCAGAGCATTTCTTCATCGCTATTACTACAACACTGATACCAGGATGTGTGAGTCATTCACTTATGGTGGCTGTTTTGGCAACGAGAACAGATTTAGGGATATAAATGAGTGCAAGAAGGAATGCCAAAAGTATGGTAAGAGTAAAGTACTTTTCCAGATCCTTTCCAGAGTAATAAAGTAACTTTCCCTTTTCCCTTAATGAAGGTCTCTTCCAGTTGGGCAGATGATTCTTAAAGTTGTACCATTTTTAAAAAATAATTCAACAATATAACTGTTTCAGACTGTTTTCTAGCAATTCCCAGCACCTGCTGCAACATTTTATTCCTCTGCCCAATGAATTCTTTTCTTCCTCCTCCCCCTCCCTCCTTCCTTCTTTCCAAAAATTCCAAGACACATTAAAACAAAAAGAATCTTTCTCTTTCCCTCTTTAACTTCTTTTCTCAGTGTTACAGTGTTTCACTGCCATTTACTTGCATCAGTGGAATGGCAGTTTTGTACTATAGCGCCGCTGGTTATTATCTGTGGTCAATCTGGCTTCCGCTGTGCTGACCCTGTGGGTGAGAGACTTCCAAGAGCCCTGGTTATCATCAGCCCTGCTGAGGTCTTGCTGTGGCTTCCTTTCAGTCTTTCACTTTCCTGTTTTTCCACTTTTGCCAGCGTTATTGTGCTCCTTCTCACACTATACCACTATAGCACTACGGTTCCACTTTAATGGCCATGGTCCTGGGATTTCATATCTAGGGCGGAGTATTTAGATTTCTCACCCAGGGAGTGCTAATGCTTCACCAGACTATAAAGTGTAGGACTGAACAGACTTACAACTGGCTACCCTGATGCCCAACTCTCCCAATTTGTCTGCTTGGCAGGGGTGAAATGATCACTTGGCAGATGTTCTTATTCTCTTATCTTTCCTGTTCTTCTTAGAATGACCTCTAGGATTCCTTTTAATTTCTCAGGCTGTTTTTCTGAAAAGACCGAGAAGGAAGGAATGAAGGAAGGAAGGAAGGTAGGCAGGCCGGAGAAAATGTCAAAGAAAGGGACTTATTCTATCTTACCTTCAAAACACCCAACACACTCCTTGTGGTTCCTGAGCAAAGCTAAGCCCCTGGTTTCTAAGCCGAGGTGTTTCTAAGTTAAAACCTTGAAACGGTGTTTAATACTGGATTCATGACTTCTTGCTGGAGCGACTGTCTTTGGTGCTGTGTGGGAATAGTTAACTTCTAAATTAAGTTTTTCCTCTTTGAGAGCTGTAAGGACTAAGACTTGTAAACCCAAACCAGAATAATTCATTTTTGGAGCTAGAAGCAGATGGTTCGTCCAGCTCTCCATATTTTTCTTAACGTCAATAATACCAACAGTAGCAGTGGCAGCAGCAGCAGTAACTGTGGTAGCCAAGCCAGGATGTAGAATACTTCAGCCAGTTTTTGAAATGAGTTTATTTCTTCAAATTATAAATAAGAAAACTGTACTAAAATCTTGAGGTTCTTATATTTGCACTTGCTCCTAAACACCTCATGTTGAAATAGATACGCACATGCACGTGCATTCACAATTTCTTAACAAGGTCTATGTATTGTTAATCCCCATTTGTACAGAGTGGACTATAATTTGAATAACTAATAATGCAATGAAATCTTTCTGAACCCCACAAAAATCCAATTCAATAATAACCAAACAGCTCTATTCTTATGGGGGAGAGGGGAAAGAAAAAAAAAACTTTAAAAAAATACAGCATTTTCTACTTTGGGTCAAAATTATAAATGAAATGTTGGGAATTTATTACATTATTGTTACATATGAAATGATCACTGACTTTATGAATTCTCTTACTTTTGGATCACTTTTGACTCATCCTTTTCTCTCCAGCTGCTCATACAAGTACTTCTTCCTCCCTCCCTCTTTGGCTTTCTTCAACCCCCATCTTCCCTAGGATCTTGGCCTGAAGTGTGCACATTGCATAAAAAGGTAGGCCCATGCAGAGCAATCATTCCTCGCTTTTACTTCGATTACAACGACGAGATGTGTAAGCCATTCCCGTATAGTGGCTGTAATGGCAACCAAAACAACTTTGCAACTGCAGAAGAGTGCTTCCAAACATGCAAAGGTAAAACTCCCGTTTAGATCCTTTCCAAACATCAGAATAACTCACTATTTTCTCTTAAAAATATCCAGACTCCAGGATTGTTCCATTTCCAGTGATGCAGCATCCTGTGTTCATGCAATGTGAAAGCTCCACTTTGTTGCAGGGGAGGGGTCTGGTCTTGGTTTCTCTTCAGATCATGTAAATCTTTCGCCTTTGCTGCTTTTCAAAGAGAAAATCACAACTTAAACTGTTTTTGGTGCTGCAGAGGATAAAAGAACAAAAAAGAAGTAGAATACCAAGACAAGGGAAGGGCATTGCTCCATGCCCCCCAAATTTTTAACAGGTGGGAACTGGGTTACATGTGGCTGAGTTACATTAGAGTGTGGTCAAAGGACGTGGCCAGACAACAAGACATCAAAATTACAAGAATTACAATACAAATTACAATACAAAACGGCAGTTTTAAGGAGAGAAATCCTGGTATTTATCTCTCGAGTTTAGGGAGGGCAAAATTCTGCCTTCTCTTTCCCTCATGTTAAGTTAGGCTCATTCCACACGCTGGGCGGCGAAACGGGGTGGCGCACACAGGGTCGGAGCTTACCTGGAAGTGGGTTGCTCTGTCCCTGCGGGGAGTGCACTCTACATGGTGGCAAATTTTGGCGGCATCCACCGGCGTCCAAAATGATGGCTACCGGCTTCTGGTGGCACTCCGCCAATCAGGGCAGCGTGCCAGCTGGGAGCCCGCCCCCGGGCAGCTCTGCAGAGATGTGCTAGCGCGTCCCGGCAGTTCTAAACAGGGCGCTGCGACGGAGTAGCGCGCGCAAGTTTCAAAAACACGCAACACCACCCCCGCGGCTGCGCGAGAGCGGTTTGAGGCGTAGAACCTCCCCTTTGTGAACCGCCCTAGAAGACCTCGTGGTGAGGTTGCCCCAGAAGACCTCCTGGTGAGGTTGCCCTAGCACGGGCAATATGCCCGTGTTGAATGTGAATTACAGTTTTACAATTTGAATCCCACAATTGAAGTAAGCTGAAGAAGAAGGGAAAAGTGACAGGAAGAGAGAAAAACTGGGGCATATTTAAAGCAGATGGGGAAAGGGGGACAGCAGAAGACAAACTAGGGCTGTCCCTGTTAAACTGAAACATTTGCAGGGAATGCTGTTGCAGGGACAGTTGCTTTTTTTTCCTATTCCACACAGCTTCTCCTCTGAAATTGCATGTGAATAATCCTGCAGTTGGTTAGTACAATGAATGAATACTCAGTCTCTCAGGAATATGAAATGAAATGAAATAATAAGCAAAGCTTGGGTCAACATGATTGATTGGGATAGGAATGTGGCAAGGTTTGCCTTCTTGGCTTGAGTGGCCAGTCCCAAGGGGTTCCATGATGCTCTTATGAGACACTTCCACAATGCTGTACTTATATTGCAAGAGTAATGTTTCTAGCAGCCAGTTCTATTGACCCGGATGTTTTTTGTCTTGGCTTCTAATTAGCCGATGCTTCTTCTGAACTGAATTTCTAGTATGAAAAATTAAGGAATATCTTCTCTGCTCCTTTCAGTAAAATCCCTCAGAATTGCTATAGTTGAGAGTTTCCTATAGTCAAAACATGTTTTTCATTTGCTTTGGATGGGTGCAGCCAATATGATACATGAGATTGTAAGAAGCTACTCTGCTCATATGGTATAAGTAGTTTTTCTTGGTATCAGTGCAGGAGAGCCTGCAGTATTCACAATGCCTTGCTCTGAGATACATAGGGACCTTCTTCAGAGCCAGATTACTTAAGTTAAAATCATAATGAGATATGTCTGTTAGCCCTTCATTATGGAAAAGAAAGATCTGATCATTAGTTAGTTGTAACTAATTACCACCAAGCTCTGAGTCTGTGGCCCAACTTCTCCTTTTATTGTAATCAGTTCTCCATTCTTTCTTCAGCTTTTAAAGAGCTCTGAGTTGCTACCGCTTCCAGCACATTAACAAGCCTTTGGGTCCTTTGGCACAATGATGAATCGCTGCTGAATTTCAGTCAGTTGAACCAGTCTGAGCTGAAGTGTCCTGTATGCGTCTCACTCCGAATTCAGAAATATGTGTTCCAATAAACTCCTCTGTTCTGCAGTTTCTGTAGATTCTACTTTCTGAGTGTTACTGTGCTTGAACAATTTTTTTTTAAAGTTGATAAATGATACAACCTTCACAGGGCGTAGTGTAGGAAAGAAAGCATCATCTAGCCGCATCCAGTTGAAGGAAATGAAAATATTCAGATAAATGGTAAAATGTGTTGGAAGTGATCAATGAAAAACATAAATTAATGGCACATGTTTCTGTTTCTATAACAGCCTCCAGTAATTGGCTTATTATCTTTCTGATGAAGATCTTCTGATCCACATCCTCCATATTTTGCATGTTTCAGAACCATTTCACCAAGGAAGAGGAACTGTCTTCAGCATGTTCCTCTGGCTAATGTCCTACTACCGCTATTCCCCCACCCCAGTAGTGGCCAGGCATCTGATCTATCATTTTGGACTCTTGGGCACATTCTGTAGATTTGAGAAACATTCTGTAGATTTGAGCAGCTATCCTGGAATGCCTACCGTGGAAGAATGGTTAGTAACAAAATGGCTGCGGTAAGGACCTAGCACAGTGGTTTTCAACCTGTGGGTCCCCAGATGTTCGTGGACTTCAGCTCCCAGAAGCCCTGAGCATTGACCATAGTGGCTGGGGCTTCTGGGAGCTGAAGTCCACGAACATCTGGGGACCCACAGGTTGAGAACCACTGATCTAGCAAATTAACAATGGACATATTTCCCAGAAGTAAAGTCGGTGAGTTTCTTCAAGTCACCTCTAAATACATTCCTTCAAAATGAATTCATTCTTTGCAATTAAATCATTTGTTACTGTAGGCTGCCTTGGCGATAGCATAAAAATATCCTTTTAATATCAAGAATTCGGCATTCTTCTACCACCTCTCTCCACGTGTTTGTGAGGCCCCCAGACAAGCATGAAACTAGGCTTGGCGGCTGATTGCTGCAATATTCCTAAACTATACAGGCAGGCCAGAAATAGCCAGATGGCCGCTTCAGGAGACCTCCCGGCAAACACCCTATTATGTATGCACGCCACCTACAAAGGACTCCCTGCCCCGAGCAGGTAACTTGACTAAGCTGAACTATCAACTGTCCAGCATCACACATTTGAATATTGGCTGCTCCTTTGTCAATTCGAACCTAACTCAATCATGTTAAATTTTGACCTTTCTGAGGCTTTGTCTCGCACCCAAAACTCATTGTTGTCCCCGAGTAAGGCATAGCCTGCAGTCACATCTCTCCCTATAAAAACCCCTGATTCCGAGACCCTCCTTGGATTGCTCCTGAGTTCCAGACCACCTTGCTGCCGCTTTGCTTGGTGAGCCTCCCCTCAGCTCCACGTGCTGAGCCACATCGAACCCCAGCATCGCTCTCTATTGTTCTTGTCTTCAGGACAGGTTTCGTATCACCCAAACCAACTATCCCTCTGAAAAATGCCTCTGTCCCACTCCCACCTTTATTTTTTATAGTTATCTGAGTGAGTGAGTTGCATATACTGTTTGACTGTATTTTAATAAAGATCTCATTTATTCTTTCAAAACGGTTTGCTTCTTGACTGACCTGTCCCCGTAGACATAGGGTTAAAGATCCTGCAGAGTTACCCTGCCTCTCACAATGCTAAAGCAGTGCTCAGAGCTCATTTTCCCCACATATATTTGAGCACATTTTGGTGTCCCTCACAGGACCCCCAGTAAACAGAGTAAGACATTGAAAAACCCCCAGCTTCCTAGGTATTCACCACTAGCATATTTCTGTTTTAATTCTGACGTTTTTTAAAGTGCATGCACGTTGGATGTTTTATTTTGTCTTCAGGTCCTTTTTGACTTTTGGCTATGCTAAGCTCAACCTATCACGGATTTTTCTGGGAAAGATTTGTTGAGAGGGGTTTGCCATTGCTTTCCTTTGAGTTAGAGATTGTGACTTTCCCAAGATCACAAAGTGGGTTTCCAGTGTTGATGGTCTTTTCTGTGACTCTAGCCGCTGCTTAAGGTGCAAGGTACTCATATACTGCTCATGCCCCTCTGTGGTATATGTCAGTTCCATCCTGAATCTTCAGAGGTCTCCTTTCTCCAGCATAGGCAATGATTGGTCAACTTAGCTTCCCATCTTAGTTAACCATATTGATAATTATATCAATTTAGTGCTTATTATACTTTGTGAGACCATGGACCTTTCTGCCCTACACTGCTACAGTGCTATTATTCCACTTTCAACATTCTATGGAATCCTGAGGTTTGTAGTCTTTGGACAGGTGTTTAGAATTCTCAGCCAGAGAACTCTTTGGTCTCAGTAAACTACAAACCCCAGAATTCCACAGGACGTTGAAAGTGGAATAATAGCTTTATAACAGTGTAGTGCAGAAAGGTCCCATGTTTCTGAGAATCTTATCTGAACTGGATTTCCTTTAAGGATGAGCAGCTGTACTCAATTTCTCTTTCCCACTGTCACCATAAAGGTGTGATAACTTCACAAACTGAACTTGAGCAAAAAAAAGTCACTAATCTTATTTTCAGAACTGTGTTATAATTTAAAAGCACAAGTTAATCCCAGTGGCATCAGCTCTTTATGATTTCCATTAGCTAGGGTCACCTAGTAGAGTTGCCTCAAAAAAGGAAAAACCTTGCATCCCATTCTTCACCAGTGCAGTCAACCTTCAGCCACTCAAACACAACTGCTATTTCACTAATACTCAAATTCAGAAGTGGAAAGAATCAGATAATTTCTCTTTTCAAGGGATAAACCACTCAGAGTCTTGCAAGTAAAAAACTAACAAACCCGCCTCTCATCACATATATCGGTTCCCAAAATTTGTTTGTTGTCAACTGGCAGCAAGTCAACTTTGACTTATGATGACTTAATGAATGAGAGTTTATGATGACTTAATGAATGAGAGTTACCCTGCCATCAACAGCCCTGCTCAGGTCTTGTGAACTCAGGGTTGTGGCTTGCTTGATTCATTTCTCCAACTGTGATGAGTTCTTCCTATTGTCTTACTGCCTTTCCCCTTGCCAAGCATTATTGTCTCTTCTAGTGAGTCATGTCTTCTTATGATATGTCCAAAGCATGACAGTCTCAGTTTAGTCATCTTGGTTTCCAAGGAGAGCTCATGCCATTTGCTCTAAGACCCATTCATTTGTCCTTTTGGCAGTCCAGGGCATCTGCAGAACTCTACCTGATTTTTAATTTAGCTCAGTACATATTTCAGGTCTAATTTTGTTTATCTTCCTTTTCATATATCAAAGGGTTGACATCACAGATCTGTAATTGTTTAATAGAATTAACTTACTCACTAAACATGTCTCTAAAAATAACAAGGGAAAACAATTTAAATCTAAATATTTCTGATAGCTCATAGAAGAACAAGAGACCACAGCTCCTCATAAGAGTGTATCTGCCAATATAAGGAAATCCGTGCTAATAATTACCTACAAATGGTATTGTACAGCAGTAAAACTGTCTAGGATAAATAGCAATATGTCACAATTGTGCTGGAGAGCTTGTATGTCTACAAGAACTATGGTATATATGTGGTTTAGCTGTTCTAAAGTTTAAGAAATGGTATGATAGTTTACATTTCTTGTTAGAAATGCTAAATCAAGAAATGTGCTTCTAAGGGAATTTATTGTTACTCTCTGTAGTTAGTGGCAACAACAAGAACATTTCTAATAAAGATCTAATTTCTTGTCTACTAACTGATGCTGGAATGGAAATTGCACAGCACTGGCGCTGCTTGAGCGGCCCACACTTTCAAGGTTGGCTACAACGAGCGTGGAATAGCACTAAGTGAGAAATTCACTTCCATTCTGAAAAAGAACAAACATCAGAAAGAGAATGACAAATCTGCGGCAATATGATACCCTTTCATTTTGTTTGAAAACAATGTTTTGTCACCACACAAATCCCCTTCAGGAAATTGGCTTTCTAACTGAGAAAGAAAAAAAAGGAAAAGGAAACCCCAATCTCTTTTGTGTTAGAATTCAATGGGAGGAAAACAGAATACACAACTGTGCGCAAAGGGATCTTTTGTTGAATTGGATACATCTCATTGTGCATTTGCTTCTTTTATTCCATTTTGATTGTAACCCTGTTTTTATTGTTATGAACCATCACTTTGGCACAGTTTTATATTTCTAAAGCTTTGTATTTATTTACAATAAAATAAAATGGAAAAGAAAAGGTTTATCATAAGGCTTATGTAGGACTAGGAAAATTTCCCTTTGGGACTGAACTCCCAGAATCATCCAGCCACCACAGTCGTTGTCTTTGCAGCCAAGGAAAGCTGTCCTGCTGGATCCTGAATAGTTTGGGAATGAACGTGTCACCCTTTTCTCTTAATAGGAATTATTTTCCCATGTTCCCTTGTGGAAACACCTGGACTGTTCTGCCTCTGCAGCTACACCTTCACTGGGGCCACCGAGGCCAAAGCTGCCATCTATGCTGGTGCAGTTACTCCGGGAAGAAAGGATCATGGCCTAGGACTACAATGTCCAGATTCCTCAGCCACCATAGCAATTGAGCACGCCATCTGGGAGATTCTCAGAGCTCTAGCCCAACAAGCAGCTTTCCCAAGCTCTGGGCCTTTGGCTGCTAGAAAGAAATGTAATCACAGCTCAAAGCTCAAAGTCTTTTTTTCTGATTACTTCTGACAAGCCCCAAAAGTTCACAAACCACCCTTTTTACATGCCCTCCAACATTTCACAGGCCAAGAAACATCTGAGTGTGGCCATGATGACAAAAGTTATTAATGAGGAAGAACACACAGGCTAGGAGAGGCTGCAGCTGTTTGTTGTTGTCCAAGCTTACTGGGAAGGGTGAGATTTGGCCCCTTCTCTCCACTTCCCCATGCTGAGTTTATTGAGTGCAATCGACTTTTGTGCTTTGAACGCAATTATCATCAACTGAGGTGAGCCAAGGACAAAGGGGGAAATTGGGAAGGGGAGAGAGAAACTGGGGAATCTTTGAAACAGCTGGAAAAGTGGGATGACCAAAAATTAATTCGGATTGTCCTTGTGAAATTGGAACATTTGGAGTGTATGTTTTCATTTCCAGTTAGATAAGCAGGTGTCTTGTGTTGCAGAAGCATTAAGCAGACATTGACCAAGGAACTTGACTGTATAAAAACAGGAGGACAAGGAATTCCCCACAAGTGCAAAATCCTTCTTCTGAGCCTTTTCTTTGGCCTTTTCTTTGGGACAAAGGGGCTGAAAATGTGAGTGGAGACGGAGAGTAGAGATGGAGAGTGTTCTCTTTATCCCTGCAGCTGCCTGGCCCAGAGTCATGGATGATGTGCTAAAGAGTGGGCAGCCTCAGGGATCAAACAAAATTGGACCCAGTCAGGTGAATAGTCTGGCCATAACCTCCAAATGTGGTGGTGGCGATGTCTGTCAGTACGGGGACAGTGGGCAAGGTAGGTGGCAGCAGGAGAGTCCCATGGGCTGGAGTCCCAAGGGCAATACTCCTGCCAGTCCAAGGGTAGATACTCCCCAGAGAGTAGGATCGTGCACAGCAGCTATATTGTAAATTGCAAGATTTAGGAATTACAGTACAACTAGTGCTACTCAAGTCAAAGCTTAAATAAAAATAAGTGTGGCCGTGTTTTATGCTGTGGGAATGGCTTAACCCAGTCACACTCTAAACCTTAAACCATACTTAGAGGAAAATAGCCTCTGCTGAGCCTTCGTGGTAATCTGTTTGTGTGCTGAAAACAGGAGTGACTCAAAGAAGCTTGTATATGGTGCTAAAATTGTATCACCAACCACACAATGAATCTTAAGGGGTTAATTGGCTAAAGAAGTTTTGGGGAAACCACTACACAATAAACTCCAACATTTCACACTTATTTATATACTGGGGACATGGGGCGAAGCTACAGTAGTGTGGTCAAGACAGAAAAAAATTATTAATGAGGAAGAACACACAAGCTAGGTATCTTGCCAAAGGCAATTGGCCCATTCACCATTCATTTTCAGGGACCGAAGGCAACAAATGACACCAGTTGTAGTACAACAACCTTAAATTTTATTAAACAGCAACGAATTTAAACAACATAAGCATACAAGCAATATCAGTATACAGACGAAACTCACTTAATGCTATGATTTGTAGATAACATAAAGATGGATTTCTTTACCAAGCAAAGATTTCTTCATCAGCTGCCCTGGAGCCCAGAAAGGCTCCACCTGTGCATGGCACTTCAGTTATCAGCCCGTGCTGAGCTCAACATGGGGGTGGATTCTAGAGGGTATTTATACCCCTTGGTCTGCGAGGACTGGGCTTCTCTTGCTATCTTTTGGGTTCCTCTCAGCATCCTTTGTCTAGTAGATGTCCCAAGCCAAGGGCAGATGCCACTTAGCAGACATCACTTGCAAATTTGTTTTGTCTACATTTTATGCTGGCAAGCATACAGAGTACACCAAAGCAAGATTAAGACAAAATACAAGAATCAAGGCAGTGTATTTTAACAAGTCAGAAGACCTTGAACAGCAGCAACATGGAGAGGGCCTTTCTTTGACTATTCTTAGGAATAGTATGGAAAAACTTAGAACATAGAGGAACAAAACTAGGCTCAGGCTAGACCATACACCCCCCTCAAAATTACAATGGTTTTCCAGTCATTTCCTACAACTAGGAAAGGCTACAGAAGTTTGCTGCTCCCTGACCCTACTGGGAAGGGAAAGATGCCACTCCCCTCTCTCTTATTCCCTACTGAGTAGAGTGCAAACTAGTTTTGCACTTTCAATTCTGTTTGCACCAATTGATGTATTCTGATAACAAATCAGAAAAGTGGAAGGAGGAAAGAGAAACAGCGATATTTTAAAAGCATCTGAAAATGTGAGATAATAGAGGATTAGTTGGGAGTGTCCCTGCCAAAACTGGACTGTTAGAGGGCACGGTTTTCCACACTCTGCTGCAACTTGTGACCAGTATTGAGTCCTATTTCAGATTCTGTTCGGTTTGCTCTCCTTATGCCCATCTACTCTGATTTGCACTGTAAGGAGAAGAAGGAGGGATGTTCAGGAGAGTGATGCTATGACTTTGGGAATGTGAAGTCATTTTTTTAATTTATTTAAAGATTGTGGTTCAGTTGAGAGCCTAAAAACCTTTGTTTGCTTCAATATGTTGTAAGCATTTTATTGTCATTTCACATATATAAAGTATATACTGTGTAGGGTTGCTCACTCAGGAACTTCCCACACCCTGAAATTCTAGGTCTCAGACCTAAGACCTATGGAGAGCCTGTGGTGAGGTCATTGGGTAGGCTCCAGTGATGTCACAATGGGTGGACCCTGGCGATGTCATTAAGCATGACACATTAAGCATCAACTATGGCTGCTTAGAGCACACCATTCAAACATGAGAAAACAGATGAGAAAATGATTTTTTCTGGTTGAAATTAAATTTTCCCAGCTCTGGGCTAAGCAGAAAAAAACCCCCTCTTTTCAGTTATGTTTTCAACAATTTTAAAGCACTAATATTAATGCCTGAGAACCATGGTCCAACCAAAAAAACTTTTTTGAAGCAAAAAGAAAATTTCCAAAGTCTGCTTCAGTGGGTTGCTTCTGTTAACCGACAGTGGCCACATTTCCTACCTTCAGTTCTTCCTTTCTTTCTGCAGTGAGGATATGGAATCTTCCCTTTCTCTCCCCCCCTTGTCATTGTTGTCATTGTCATCATCACCATCATCACCACCATCAGCATCGTCACCATCATCATCATGCCTTTACTAATCAACAAATACTTAGTTGTTTACTAATCAACAAATATTCTGATAAAGACAATGAGGACCCGGAGGATAATCCTATCTATGCCAACCTAAGAATAAACACTACTAAGTTTCATAGGACTTACTTTCCTTTAAAATACTGAAAAGCTAAGATATCACAGCCATGGTTTCAAGGCTTCCCTGTTGGAGGGCAAAGAAGAAAGAGTTGGAAAGATAGACGGGACAGAAGGAGAAGGAAGAGGATGGGCAGGGCAAGGAGAAGCTGAGCTAGAAGGAGAAAAAGGATGAGAGACAGAAAGAGAGGGATGGGGAAGGAGGGAAAAGAGAGCTGTAGCCAGAAGAAGGGGAAGGAAAAAGATGATGAGAAAATGGGAAGGGAATTAGGAGGGAAAAGGAGAAGACATCCTCACTGCAGGGTCACCACCTGGGTGATGTGGAAAAAGAGGGGGAAAGTGTGGGGGAGAAAGAGATTGAGGGAAGTGAAGAGAATGGAAGGAGAACATGGGATAAAATGTTTAGCCAGAAGTTGTGGGACGAGGCAGAAGGAGAAAAGGACCAAGAAAGAGAGAAAGAGTGTGACTAGAGAACAAGTAAGATGAGTGCAGGTGGTAGGTGTGTGTGCGTTGATGGAGATCAAATAGAGGATGACAGGGAAGGCAGAGGTGTATCTAAGGTTAGACAAGTAGGGTAAGCGTCCCAGGTGCCAATGCCAGAAAGCTGCAAAAAAAGTCATGTGTGTAGGGGTGAGGATAGGGATAGGAAGGTAGGGGCACAACTTCCACACTTGCCCTAGGTGCTGTTTATGCTAGATATGTCACTGAGGGAAAGTGGGAAGATAGACAGAATGAAAACCAGGCATCAAAAGATAAAAGAACTGAGTGCCAAAGTAGTGCTGAAGAAGACATTTATACAAGGGTGTAACCCAAATGCACCTTAGACCAAGAAAATTGTACTGTGGGAGGGTGAGGAAGGCAGGAACAGACCTGTGTTCCCATGCTAGCTACTCTCTCCCACTGAGACCTGGTGCTGGCTATGGTTTGAGAAACATCAAGATGGGGAGTACATGGATCCCATGGAGAATCTACAACAGGTATCACAAAGCAACTTGCAATAGTGGGAGCCAGCAGCACACAGCTAAAAATAAATCTTTCAAATGCAACATTTTCACTCTGTGATTCCTCTCCTTATCTTGAGGGTTAAAGGAGGGATGTCTAGGACCTGAGATCTGGGCACAAACGTATTCATAAAATGTTCATTTCTTTTGAAAACAACAACAACAACAACTTATTTTATGAATGTTCTACAAGGACACACATTATTATTTACCGATGGAGGATGGAAAATAATTTTCTAAAGAATGTTAGGGAACAATAAATCTACACTCTTTTTAGAAGTTCACTGTTCTTCTTTTCCCCTTCATTTAGAACATGTTGCCACCTGTAATCCTTGTTTTTGATATTCAATGGCAGACTGCAAGCTAAAAAAACACAAAGAAAAGGGCAACTTATTTGCATAACAAAATGTAAAATTTGTATCAATACCATATCATAGGAATTAATCTCTTCTTGGTTATGTCCAGATGATGCTGGCTGACTTTATGGCTCCAATATATCCCTAACTGGAACGAATATCATTTATTCTAGAACAGAGAGTTATTCTGAAGTAAATAGAACAACTCCAGAATGTCCCTACTTTTTGACTAATTGTTCTGCCTGCCTGAATGCCCATCTATATTTCCATATAGAAAACTATAAAAAGTAGCTTTGTTCAACACTGGGCATTCACATCAAATAGCTGGCATGCAGTTTAATCATATTGCCCTTCTTGTCCCCCTCCTTTTTGGACTTCTGGCATCCTGGCTTGAACCACTGGATGCAAATCGCCACAAGTCAGGTAAGAACACCATCTCTGTTATATTGAATGCACTTGTGTGCCTTGTGGTTTCCTTGGAAATTAGGTGAGAAAAGGGAAACAGGAATATTGTGTCAGGTTCATGGGCAAAGACTTGCTGGCATGCATTATTCAGCTTTGACCTGAAAAGATTCAGCCAAATGTTCCACTTTCTATGTGCCTTGCTAGCATATCATAAGAAAACATATCATAAGAAAGCATGTAAAAACATGCATAAGAAAGCATGTAAAATTTTTATTGAATATGTTGAAAAATTATACCGGAAACCGGCAATAAAATATACCAAATAAATACAACATTTAACAAATATAAAAGAAATGGAAGAGACCTATTATATTACTACTTTCAACAACCATTTATTTTCCACTTAAATTGGCTGCTTTAACTGCAAAAAAGTGCAAAAAAACCTTCTGTGTCACTGTATCAGAGTCCAGTAGAAGAAAATTCAATTTGTCCTCAACCCCTGCCTACCTGTTTCCCATATGCCTAAAAAAAGGAGATAGTGTTCCCTAGGACTGGAATACAAATAACATTCCAGTAAATAATGACCCAGATCTTCCACTTCACTTGCACCATATATATAAGGTCTTTTTGGCACTAGGATGCCCTGGAGTTGTCCTTGTTGCCTCTTTGTGTCCATCTGCTCAACTGAAGATGAGTAAAAGTCATACATTGTTCGTGTTTCACTGAGAAGGACGAATATTCTCCTTCTTGAAATTTACTTTGTGCATTTGCTATCCATTTCATAAATCTTGTATATGACAAGGGTGAACATATCATAGTAGGTACAAACCTAAAAAGCTCCAGGACAGCATTCTCTAGGTGGGTAAAGCATGGTATCATCTCATTTGATTTGCCTCCTTATCTTTGATGGCAGCTGGAAAAGGGCACAGCTTAACAAAAAGGCAGATTGAGGGCACTTCAGGTAAATGGGTGCCAAGCCAAGCTCAGTCCCTAGCTGCAATGCCATCATGCTAAATCAAGAACAGCATGTTAAACTGGACTACGAACAAATCCAACATGTCTGGTAAAATTGCTTTCCTGCTCAAACATCTCTGTGTATGTCATTTGTGTGTGTGTGTGTGTGCGTGTGTGTGTGTGTGTGTGTGTGTGTGTAATTGTAAAAGTGGCTTGAGAGGAACATGGTACAGTGGCTTGGTCATTGGACTACAACCCTGGAGATCAGGATTTGATTTCTCACTCAGCCATGGAAACCACTGGGTGAACTTCAGCACTACATACACTCTCAGCCCAGAAAAACCAGTGATGTGTTTCCCTTAGGGTCTCATAAGTTGGAAACAACTTGAAGGCACACAACAACAATAAAGTGGCTTAACTTAGCGCTGAGTATTTGAGTCAAACAGCAACCAGCCCTATAGTAAATGTTTCCTTTGTTTTCCTCACAAAGAAGGACAACTACCTGAACTGTGGTAAGAGCTCCAATGTTCAGCAGGTCTATCACCAGAACTGCCTCTCTTCAGCATGGCAGCCACTGTACCTTTTACTTGGTGCCCAAGCACAGCACAGTTTATGTCCTACCAAAAGTGTGAGTTTTGGTGACAATGATCACGCTGTCTGGGCTGGAGGGCTGGGGAAGATACAGGGCCTCCTGAAACCTATCAGAAATCAAAGTGTTCCAAAGAGTTCATGCTACTTTCCTGGACTTGACTGATGGAGAAAATGGTGCTTCAGTCTCATACCCTCCAACATTTCACAGATGAAAACTGGGACACACACGGCCAAGCAATACCAGAGTGTAGTCAAGAGGGCAAAAATTATTAATGAAGAAGAACACAAAAGTCAGGAGAGACAGCAGCAGTTTGGTTTTGCTTGAGAAGGGCAAGGTTCCACCCCATCCTCCCTCTATTGAGTTAACTGAATACAAACTGCTCGTGCACTTTGAACTCAGTTTATTGGCAATTGAGGCAAGCTGACTACAAAGGGAGTAAGTGGGAAGAGGAACTGGAACATTTCAGTGCTGAAAAAGTGGAATGACAGAGGAGTAACTGGGACTGTTCCTGCCAAACTGGGACAACTGGAGAGCTTGTAGTCTAAGCAGTGCTCTTCACAGCAGTGCTGTTCCCTTAGTAGGTACTGCAAGATACTTGGCCCTCCAGTTGTATGTGGACTGCAGATCCCACAGCCCCCTTCCAACATAGGTGATGGCTGGCATGAGTAGCAGTAGCAGTAAAGCAACTTCTCTTGGGATCTAGGGCAGAGACAACCTGGATCTCAAGAGAAGTCACTTTACTGCTACTCATGGATTATAAATTACAGTGCCAAGAAGGGGCATGGATTCTACCTGCACTGAGATCCCTCCAAACCAACTGAACCACGATAGAGTCATCCTACACAAAATGTAGGCCTGTGAGTCTATTATTGCCTTTCTTCTTCTTTATGATTTTTAAACATCTTTTGCCTGATGAAGAAGCCAAGGGAGCTTCAAAAGCTTGCATCATATATTTTCTGCATTTTGGTTGGCCAATAAAGGTAAGCTCCTTTGCGGATTTTGTTGTGTTTTGCTGCATAGCCAACAGAGCCACCCCTGAATACGTTTTCTATTCTTCAGCAGAATAACTGCAAAGATATATTAAAATTAAAAGACACACAGGAGCTGCATCAGCTTAGCTCCTCAGCTAGAATTTTGGTTTATGTTTGTTGTTGTTGTCGTTGTTGTTGCTGTTGTTTTAACCATCTGTAAATATGACCAGTACAACACTGTCCAGATGCTATTGTTGCACAGATGGAAAAGGACATCTCTAAGACAGAAGTCACAAAATATAAAAATGTATGTGCCTTCAATTGCCTGTTGACTTATGGCAATCCCATGAATTCTATAAGGTTTTTTTGGCAAGAAGTACTGAAGTGGTTTGACATTGTCTTCCTCTTGAATATAGGCTGGAGCACTTGGTACTCCCTGACTGTCTCTCAGGTAATTACCAGGACCATCCCTGCTTTGTTTCCAAGATCAAATGAGTTTTGGTGCCCTCAAGATATTTCGGTCCTACAGGTCAGGGAACTGTGCCCTCAAATTCCATAATCTTCCAGTATCTGATGAAGCAAGCTGTCGTGCATGAAAACTTATAGTGAAATAAATGGTTTAATGGTTACAGCTCTCCACATCCCTTCCCACTTCTCATAATCTACAGTATTACAGTAATCTGCAGTTAAACTTACACAAATTAAACTGTTTCTTTCTTTCTCTTTCTCTCCATTCTAGAGGTGTTAACCTATTCTTGGAAATGCAAACTTCCACGACAAGTTGGAAATTGCAAAGCAATATTCCCACGTTTCTATTTCCACATTGAAAGTGGGAGATGTCGGCCTTTCATTTATGGTGGCTGCGGAGCCAATGCAAATAACTTTAAAACACTGGAGGAATGCTTGTCAGAGTGTGGCAGAGGTAAAGTCAAAAACCAAACCAAGCAAAAATGATGCACCTCCCCGCCCCTGGCCCTCATAATGGTTGGAATCCTCTATCATCGTCTATGCTGTGTAACTTTATGCATACTTAGCAATGTAACATAGATGCTAAGAAACCCCATTAGTGAAATTGTGAGGATATGTAAAGAGACCCAGTATACATTGACACCAATGTGCCACAGTCTCTTTGCTGGCTCTCTTACATAGTAACATAACAGTGGCCCCTTGCTGTTGTTCTCACAGCACAATAACTCTATTTAGTTGTTTACCTGAATACATATTGAAGACCAAATAGGTGATGGAAACTTGGGCATGTGCATGAAGTACAACCCCAGATATCCCCACACAATAATATATTATCAGAGACTTTCCACACAACATTATAATGTCAGAAACCTTCTGATGTTAAGCACAACATTCTTTAGCAGACGTGTCTGCCAGAGGCTCTGTCAGAAAGAGCAAGCAGAGGGATGCTGGAATGGCTTCTGGAGATTCTTGTAAATATGTACACATTGTAACTGAAGAATAAATTGCCTCCTTGATGGAAGAAAACGATTGGCGTGGGTGAGTTTTTCCTGGCTACAGTGCATTGCTGCTAAGATATTTTCTGCTGCTGGGCACGCTTCCAAAGCTGTGGGAGCAATCTCTGCTATATTTTGGGTGTGGCATTATAGGTCTGCAATGATCTAGAGTTCATCCTTATCTGGGTTCCCAGTCACTGGAGCTCTGCAATTGGATATAAGCAGAATGAAGCTGCAAACTACAGGAAAAGAAATTTCACTTACACTTCAGGAAGACCTTCCTGATGGTCAGAGCTGTTTGACAGTGGAATACACTGCCTTGGAGTGCAGTGGAGTCAACTTGTTTGGATGTGTTTAAGCAAAGTCTGGATGGCCGTTTGCTGGGAGTGCTTTGAGTGTGTGTTCCTACATGGCAGAGAGTTGGACTGGATGGCCTTGTGGTTTCGTCCAACTCTATGATTCTAAGTTACAAAGTTCTTCAGAGATGTATACTCAGTACATGAATGTCTCTGACCCTGCTAGGCATGTGGACCCATTCAGGAAGTGTGCACCTAGATCCCCACCAGTCATTTGTAGACCCATGTTTTCAAGCGAATGTCTGAACAAGGCAGTACCGTCTCAATTTTCTTTTCCTAACTGCCCTCTCGAAACCCCACTTGCTCTCTTTCTGGGTTTCTCTGGCCTCCTCCTCCTTTTGTCCTTTGTCCTTAGCTAACTTCAACTGCTGCAGATTGAGTTCAAAGCACAAAAGTAGCTGGTATTCAGTTAACTCAGCAGGGAAGAGAGGAGGGGGTAGAAGCTTGTCCTTCCCAGTAGGCTCAGACAAAAGCAAATTGCCACAGCCTCTCCTAGCTTGTCTGTTCTTCTTCATTAATAACTTTTGCCATATTGATCACACTCTGCTGTTGCTTGACCACACATACCTGTTTTCTTCTATGAAATATTGAAGGGTGTGCCTCACACCCCATCATTCCAAACCATAAATTCCCTTCTTTTCTTTCAGCCAATCCCATTCATATGCAAATATATATGCCCTGTCAATCATTCCACATTTGCCAATCACTCCACAGATACCATTCGACTACTTACCATATAAAATTACTTTGCAATGATACAAGCTCATGCGATGTGATATTGTAACTTGTATAAATGTTGCCATTGCTTTTTTGCCTACCTTCCAGGACGTTTCCGAAGACTTTGTATGCCCCCTAAATCAGAGGGAACTTGCAAAGCAGCGCACCATCGCTATTACTATGATGCTGAGAGTAAGAGGTGTGAGTTCTTCATATATGGAGGTTGTGGAGGCACTGCTAACAACTTTTTGACTTTGAAAGAATGTCTCCAGACATGTAAATTTGGTAAGAATAAAAACAAAACATTTGTGGCCATTTCCAGAACAACAGAATAATCTTATCATCAAAATGAACAAGCAAGCCTGACTTTTCCAACAGCCATGTCCACTAACCTGACCCATGTACCTTGGACACAACATTGGACAGTTTCTCCAATACTGATATCTTTTGACCCTTCTTCAGTGCATTTTCACTATGAAAAATTAAGGAGTGCCATCTATGCTTTTTTTCCTGTAAGAGCTGAGTAGTAACTGGCTTGAGCTGTTTGGCCACCCTTCAAAAACTTTTTACAATTTTACAATAGGAAATTATTTTCCTATAATTAAAGTATTTAAAAATTTATTTGGTTGATTTAACCTGTTGGGCTACGTGTGCCCAAAATAGCCGTCCCCTCTGCTATGGTTTCAACTGGTTTAGCAGGAGCCCTTTGGCAGGTCCTGGAACTCTATCTCAGCTCAAAACACCTCACTTTGAGAACTGCGGGATCTTTGTCCAGAAAAATGGAATAACGCAACCAGGGTCGTAGAATGGGATTGAATAAAGGCCACTTTATTTAACCTAAAACATATTTAAACTGTGTTAAACATTGAAAGGACAAGGGGAGGGAACAACCTAGTATGGGATCCACTGAGGCAGGTGAGAGCCTCATCTTTCCCCTAGGTAAACCACCTGAGCCCTGAGGGCAAACCCATAGTTGGATTGCCTCCCCATCCAGCCAACTCCTACAAGGCAGGCTCAAGGACCCCCGGCCTCACCAAATCTTGAGAATTGAAGGCAAAGATCCCAGGCCAGCTCATCTC
The DNA here is from genome assembly GCA_948472985.1 of Iguana delicatissima. Taxonomy (NCBI): domain Eukaryota; kingdom Metazoa; phylum Chordata; class Lepidosauria; order Squamata; family Iguanidae; genus Iguana; species Iguana delicatissima. The sequence continues at coordinate 137,937 of CAOKZL010002623.1, read as the reverse complement.
CTGGGCCCTAAAGAGGCAGTTCTAGAGCCCTCCCCTTCAGGGCAAGAGCAGAGCCTTGGAAGGTGTGTGTGCATACACATTTTCTGATCTGTTGGCCTTGCTGTTTCACATTTGAATGGTATACTCTGCCCAACTGTGATTGATGCTCAGCTCATCATACTGAATGACATCACCAGGGCTTGCCTCTTGTAAGGAGACAGGCCCTCTTAACATCATTAGCACCCGGTGGTGAAGCTTGGAGGGGGTGGGAGGGGGGTCACGGTGCATGGGGCATGGCCGTGGTGTGTGTGGGCATGGCCAGGGCACACGAGGGTGTGGCTATGAGCCAGGACACCCAAAAACATTGCTGCCGGGGCAAGGTGCCCCCCCACCACCACCACCCCGTTCCTACGCGACTGCCAACACCAAGCGCAGGGGCTAATCCAAATCAAATGGGCCCAAAGACTTAATCTATTGTTACACATAACGACTAGAGATATATTAAGCATAATGTAGAAATGTCTGGCCTAAATACCCTAAAGGCATCAAATCCTGTCTGGTCTTGAAAGCTAAGCAGGGTTAGACTTAGTTAGCTCTTGAATGAGAGACTGACAGCAAAGACCAGGTGGTGGAGGCTATATTTCAGAGGAAGGAACTTTCAGTATTCCTTGCTTAAGAAACCCCTATGAAATGCATGAGGTCACTGTAAGTTGACCTGTAAGTCGACAGGCAACTTGAAGACATGTGCACGCACGCACACACACACACATATACACATGCAGTAATGTCTATCAAGCTTTCGCTGATAGCAATGTAGTGGCTCCTGATCATTTTTCTCTCCCTGCCCCCCCCCCATTTTATTGTTTTTGATGCCTCAGATCAACAATATATCCTCTGTCTCCTTCTTGAAGGAAGGGACCTGAAAAAGTAAACTTTAATGTGGCCGATAGGATTGTAGTCTTCCTCAGCTACCTCGAAGTATACAACATTTATCTGGTTGAAGTTAAGTGACTGGCTGGCTTGTAGCCTGCATTTGGTACCACATGACATGTTGCAAGGTACATTTACAGATAAGTACTACAATTCTGAGCTGATTTGGTTCCAGTCCTTGACTTTTAAAAAAATCCCTCACACCTACTCTACTCACCCTGCATCACTGAAGGTCAGATATGAGTCTTAGGAATAATTTACGCAGAGCTTAGAAAGTTACTTTTTTGAAAGTAATTGATTACAACTATATCCCCAATAGACCCAAAGGAGTTGATTCCTATAATATTTACAGCTTTAAAGACAACTCTTTAGTTTGCCAGTTCTCAAAAGGAACCCATCATTACAAGAAAGAAAGAAAGAAAGAAAGAAAGAAAGAAAGAAAGAAAGAAAGAAAGAAAGAAAGAAAGAAAGAAAGAAAAAAGACTCCTTTCTCATCCACCTTGTCTTTGCCCCAATGTTTTTTGTTTGTTTATTTATTCATTTATTTATTTTCTATCCAGTCTTTCTCCTATCATGGGATCCAAGATAGCATACAATGTTTTAAGAGCACAATACAATGTACAAACTGTTTATACAAAAGTTAAAGCACAATTAAATTAATTTTTTCTAACGAACAGTTCAACAGTTAAAAATAGCATTAAAAGATGCTTAAAAACAAAACAAAATAAAAATGCTACTCCCCCTCATTAAAGCTTTATCCATGACATATACTAAAACCCAAAAGCTTCCTTAAATAACACCCACAACAACACAGTAGGACTATTCAACACCCATGTGATGTGCCTCCTTCTCCATTTAGTGTGTGTCCTCCAAAAGTAATGTTTAAAAATTATAGTTAAAGTTACAAAAGTTATAGTTAAAGAAAGGTCAATATCCCCTGTTACGTTACAATCGTAATATCATGTGGTTGATACACTTCCATTTTTGGAACAGGGAGCCAGTAATTAGCTATTTGTAAGTAGGTACTGCTATGTTCTGAGTCTATGCCTAACCTTCAAATGTCATTGTGACCAGTTCTCTATTCTTTCTTCAGGCTTCTGATGAGTCCTTCTACACAGACACAAGCCAATACTGCTTTCAGCACATTAATACATCACCAGGTCCTCTGGTACAATGGTGCATCCATCCTGACTTTCAGTCAGGTAAACCAGTCCTACCTGAAACGTCCTGCATGCTTCTTGCTCCAAACACAGTAGATATGCTTTTCCAATAAACTTACCTATTCTGCAGTATTCATGGATTCTTTGTCTTGAATATTATTATGCCTGAAGTTTTCCCCCCTAAACCTGATTGATGAAAGAATCTTCACCACAATATCTAGTGTTCAAAGAAATATATCATCAAAGCACATCCAGACAGAGGAGAGCCCGTTTATATATGGGAAGAATAAATAAGAAGTGATGAATGCAAAATACAAATTGAAGGCACAGAATGTTCAGTCTTCATTACGTGCTTTGGATTAGTCACCCAAATCAGCAGTTGTTTTATGTATTACACTTCTGACGAGATCCTTTTCTCATCCTATATGGTCCATATTTGCATATTTTAGAGTGTTTTCTTCAGCAGCAGCAGCATTCCATCAAAGAAGGGATGTGATCTTCAGGATGAACACCCAGATAACATCCTTGTTTCTGTGGTTCTGATTCCTCAGCCAATGATAATAGAGACATCTATCATTCTAGGACCCCTGGGCACATTTGGAATATATCCACATTGCACAGTTATAGCAATTTGATATCACTTTAACTGTCATAACTCCACCCAGTGCAGTTCTGGGATTCGAACAGAATCAACTTCCTCATGAAAACTAAAAAAATTCTCAGAATTTCATAGAATGGACAATTAAAGTATCAAAGTGCTATAGTTGTGTGGTGAGTATAATGCCTGGTCTTATTCTAACTCAACATGCAGTCTTTATGGATAGATCCAGAAAGCTTTATTAAAGAGTAGTTCAGCACACAGACAACATTCTTGTCAGAACTGAAGATGAAGAGTCAGTTTTACTTTGAACACCTCTCGCCCCTCACAGCTCTTTGTCGCTCCCCTTCCTTCCTCACACACTGGTCTGTACCAGTCTGTTGAAATTATCTTGGTTTGGCCCAACTCCCCTCTCATCACCCAAACATTCAAGGGAACACAACACTGAAGGAAACACAATGAGATGGCCACAGTATGGCTAAGCTGGGCATGGCAGAGATGACCGTGCCCTCTGATAGTGAGAAACCTGAGACCTCAGAAGGGTGTCATGAACATTTTGGTACATTACATAATATTAAATTTTGTTAGTAAATACTAGATAAGATATAACTGACTATGAAATAAAGAAGTGTAAATAAGGGCAGATTATTAGGTATATATTTATGTTTTATTTCATTGAAATTATGTTGTAAGTTAGGGCTTTGTTATCTATTTTCTTCTCTTCTTTATTATTGTTGTATGCAAAAAATTTTTTCTATAGCTGTTTATTGATGTATTCCTTGTTTGAAGTTTTTTTTTTCTTTTTTTAATCAGACTAATAAAAAGATTTTTTAAAAAAGGTGTCATGAGCAATCATTCTAGTGGCTTCCTTGGGTACATGGGTAGCCACAAAAGGGCTGCATCAAGAGTCTGGCTAGCCGCCCAGGACATTCACACTGTCCTCGGAACTGAGGACGAGAAAAAGGCCAGATATGATTCTCAAGTACTAAAAAGTATATTTGCCCCCATAAAACACTAAAAATACTGATTTTGGAGAAAGGAAACTGGATCTCACATGCCACTATGCTGGCGTAGTTATTCTGACCAAAAGGATTGCGGTCTAGGAGTGCAGCACCTAGAATCCCCCAATCTGCAGAGTCACGGGCATGTTATCTAGGGAAGTCTGAGAGTTCTAGTCCAAAAATTAACTTTTCCAAGCTCTGGACATATGAACACTAGGGAGAAATGTCATCACAATCTTTAACAATCAGTTCAAATTCTTTTCTGCTTACTTCTGATAAGCCCCCAACCTTCACAAATTTCCACAGATTTGTCATTTTATTCCCAGTTATATAAGTAGATACAATGTACTGAAGAAGCATGGAGTGGCCATTGACCCATGAAACTGACTGCACAAAACTAGGAGGAAAATTAATTGTGCCCAAGTGCAAAATTTTATGATGTCCTGGCATTTTTCTGAAAAGCACTTTCCTGCTTCAGGAGAGAGATGAGAACAATAAAATGTGTGCTTTCAGGCATCCTCAGGTATTCTTCTGGGTCTCTTCTTTGTCCCAGGGGCGTTGGCGTCCCATCCTCACCTACAGACTAGCTGTGTCAGAATCCTGGTTGGTGTCATGCTCTGCTTCCAGAACACGGAAATGGACTCTGAGATGGAAGAAGTGGACATACCAGAACAGGAAGAGGTTACAGAATTAGTGCTGACCTATATATACACAACCCTTCACCTCCAGGAGTTGTCAGAGATTAACTGACCTCTTGGCTGCCGGTTGTGTTTCTGAACCCTATGCCTTAACTGGGACTGAGTTGCCTGACTCTGGACTTACTTGCTCTGCCCTGGATTCTGTTGGACTCTGTTCATGCCTGTGACCTTTTGCTTACTCAGTAAAAGTAAGTGATGGATCTTCAACTGCTCTGTTTCTTTGTGTGCTACTTGTTGTGTCATCTTGAGGCTATCAGCTGTGCAGCTGGGAAAGAGTTTTATACATCGGCATAGCTGGGTAATGTGTCTTGTAAGTAATACTCATTACACATTAACGTTATTGTATCTTCTCCTCTTGCATTGCAATTTATTTGTAAGAAGAGATTTCAAGTAAAAGCCCCTGCAGGACTAAAAAGGGCACCTGCCTTCTTCCAAAGGGGTAAGGATGGTCCCTCCAAAAAAGATCTTGGATTGCAGCTTCAAGGCACCAGCCCAGCTTGAAGGCCAGCATGCCTGCTATATTCCCACATGGCAGGACTGTGGGGACTTCAGTGGTTTGCGCCACAGTGGCCCCTTTTTCTCCTTGCAGACAAAGAGGCAAAGTCAACCTGTGTGTTGATTGAACTTGTCTGCATACCTTGCCAAACTCTATAAGCTGTAGCTCAGTGTTTCTGGAGATTACAGCTCCCAGAATCTAGGGGGATCAAATTTTGATTCTGGGAGTTATTGTTGAAAAAGTTGCTTTTCTAAGTTCTGTTGCAGCCAGTAAATTTGTAGCTAATATTTAGCCCTGCAGGCATACCTCAGCTGATGGTGAAACTTCTTTTTTGCAAAGTCTTTTTATGCCTCACAGCCCCGTTTTCCTCCTTATCTCGGTTTAGCTAAAAGTGTTTTCTTTTTCATTTAGGAGCATTGAGAAGATAGTGAAGGAGGGCTCGAGAAATGCAGACTTTAAGTTGCAGCAGGGTGTGTGCAGAAACAGTACAATCAAGCCTGAGCTAACAAAGAACTGATCCTATTGTAGCCATGCTTGTCTGCCTACAACAGGCAAAGTGAACAGCAGCTACCTGCAGAATTCCTTACTGAGCATGCATGAAAAGCAAACAAGAAGGAAAAAGACAGAGTTGCCAGGGCTGCTTTTGCAGCTGTTCCAACATATCAAAAAACAGAGAGAGAGAATGAGAGAGAGAGCACTTTAAGTCTGGTCAGCAAAATGGAAATCATTAGTAGAAGCTAATGAAAGAATAAGCCATCCCTAGTTGCATTGGGGAAAGAGTCGTAGTCCGACATTCAAATGCTACAACATCACCCCATGTTATTTTAGTTTCTGGTACCAAATTTTCTATGAAAGAGCTAAAGCCTAGGAAAAGCAAAAAGCAATTATGCTCAGGTGAGTGTCATTATCACATTCAGAATATCTAGTTCTTTTTCTCCGGTTTCTTTAAAGAGTAGGCTAGAGATTTCCATAACATGACACTTCAAAGCCTTGTTTGCTTTAAGACGTTACTTTTATGCAAACAAAATAAGTATTCTATTTTCATTTTACATAGACATAGTAAATATATTACTGTCCAGCGGCATGAAAGAGTTAACTTGTATTGGTGACCTTGCTGGATACTTTTTGTATTCCTTTTGCAGGTTATGACTGAGAAAAGATAGGAAGGCTAGGAATGGATTGGTGACATGAATTTTGCTCTGTTGCAAAGCTGCTTCTACAATTCTCATAGTTATTTGTAGGGAGAGAGAAAGATGGTTCTTACTTGAGCATTTTGGTTTTCTTTGTTTACTTTTGTTTTATATAACTCTTGTCAATCCATCTTTCAGGAACTTTGTCTTGGGAGATGCAATCCAACACAAGGACTTTCAACGTGATGTAGAATTTGATCACCAACTAAGGGATCATCTAGGTAGAGTTTGTTTGGAGGCCAAGTTCTACCCTTGGTTGTAAGGGGATACTGAACCCTATTGGGCGGGAATGTTTCCCAGCTATGTACCATCTGCTGGATCACTTGCCACTAGTAAATCTTATATTATAGCGGTAATGAGTATCAGTGTTAAGCACTGAAAGAACCTTTAGAGATGCTGAAGGGGTTAAATCCAATGCCTCATCTCAAATTTTAGAGAATGGCCTTGCAACATTAAAAAGGTCTGGGAATTCACGGGGGAGGCACTATACTCCCTACCATTATTTTGTATCATTTTCTAACTAACTCTTTTGTTCCTCTGTGCCAGTCAATGATGTAATGGAAAAGTTAACTAAAGATCTTTTTCTCCAGTGATGGGGGGGCTAAGTAAATGATTGATTGCTGACATAGAAGGCAAAAGGTATATAGTGATGCTACCTCAATTAATTGACACAACAGTTCTGGGATAACTGTTGCCCTTGCGCAAGGTATTGTTAAAAATTTGGCTTTTTGATTTTTCCCTGGAAACCGGGGTCCCCCCATTTTTCTTGGCCACAACATTTCTGGTGCGTTGGCCGGGAAACGGGGGAAGGGACTATTCTGTCCCCCTTACGGACGTTTGGATGGCAGGGATTGCGGCCCCCCCTTGACAAAACCCAGGGCGCCCTCGACCTTTTGTCGAAGAGGTTGTTTGGGGGAGTGGTGGCATCCCTGGCGACAGCGATCCAGTCAACGGACCTTGGGATACAGCGGGAAAACCCAAGCCTCCCATGGCCCTCTGGTGAGTAGACCCCCCTCATGTATGGGGGGGGGAAGGGGAACTATCCCTCCCCGAGTTTCGGCCGAGTACCTCTCAGCGGTGGAGAGAGAAACCCCGAAAACTCTTGGTATGGTGGAATAATAAATGAGACATCTCAGTTATGGTTTAATGGGCCAGATGGGAGGTTGTTTGTCTGAATGAAAGATGCGTGTATGAAATGCTTGCAGCATTGCAGTTCTTACATCCATGCCGTGATCGTCCGGGTGGCTAAGTCAGTGCTGGAGTGACTGGAGTAAAAACCCCTTTGTGTGGGCGCAGGGGACCCCCTTCACCCGTGCGTCAACCCCCATTCCTATTGTGTCTTGTCTGGAACTCGGGAGGAAATGGGGGGGGGAGAAATTTTTGGGAATTCCCTTAGAGTGTATGATAAAGAATTTCAAAAAGAATTTAAAGGAGGATTCAGTGGAAACTTACTATTGCCGTTGTAGTGTAAAGAGAAAAAAATGGTTTGTTTCCTCTCTCAGTGTTTGAAGTCATTTCCTGAAGCCCCTCCTTCTTGGGCTCTCTGTTGTTTTAAGCCAGAAAAAAAATTAGCCAGAGGCTGGGAAATGGCAGAAATAAAGTCAGTGCAAAAACCTCAGGTGTTAATGAGAAATAGTGGGGGAAGCAATGCAGAATCTCATTGTTTTCTCTTAGGTGTAAGAAAAAGCCTGATTTTGCAATTCAGGCAGTAGGAATTTTGAGGTTGGATCCAAAAAGATGCAGAGAGCCCTTACTATGTCAAATGTTACAATTAACTGGAAAGGGACCCCTTTTTGTTCCTTGTTAAAAGGAAATAAGGGGTTTTTTTTAGGACCAAGTCTGACCCCCGATGGAGATTTAATGGGCCAGCAATTAACATTCAAAAGGGTTTTAGAAGAAATGTATTTTAAGCAGTTTTTGCCTGGTTGGTGATAGCGGAATACACTGATTTTGGGCTAGACATTTATTTAGCCAAGAGGTTTGGGAATAGCAGAAATAAAGTTAGAGAGTTAATGAAAAAAAATAATAAGCCTTAAGGTGTTGGATGGGGAAACGGGGAAAGGAAAAGGGGAGGAAAAGATTCTCCTCAGTACTTTGCAACACTTCTACAGCAAGATAACACAATGGGCAGAGCTCAGCGCAGAGTCTATTGTTTAAAAAAAGCTGCATTTAAAAAAGGAAAGAAAGAAGAAGAAGAAGAAGAAAAAAAAAGAAGAAGGAACTCTGCACTCACCGGGAATTTCCCCCTCACCCCTCCCTGTTGAAAGAAAAGAAAAAAAAGCAACAAACAAACCTGACAGCCTGGAGACCGTAACACAGGGGGACAGGCAGTTTCTCCCCTTTTAATGATAGGACCCAAGTCTGGTTTCCTGGTAAATTCTCTCATGTCTCAGAAAAGGGAGAAAGGAGACTTCACTAAATATTTAATGAGCTGTCAGTTTGCAAATTCCCATCCATTCACCATCACTTGAGGCTGTGTATGCAGTGGTGGACAAGACTCAGAAAAAAATTTGGAAAGAGGTCCCATAATTTTTAAAGCCCCCCTGAGGAACCAGAAGAACTACATACAGCCCCGCCATATGTTTCAGCAAAAAGGCCAAAGAGACCACGGGACGACCCCCTCTCCAGCCCCCAGAGTGAAGGGAGTGGAGAGGAAAAAGAGGGTGACAGTGGTGAAGAAGAGGTAGGGGCCCCCCACTCAGCTCAGCAGTCAGGGGGCTCCCAAATAAATTGGGTTATCAATATACACCCTTCACCATGTCAGATCTACTAAATAATAGAACTTTGCTCCAGAATATGACCTCACATGTCTCTAACTGGCAGGATTGTCAATAGTTGCTTTTGACCTTGTTCACTACTGAGGAGTGGAGGAGAAAAAATCCAACATGAGGAATGGCGAGCCAGCCGGGAGGGCACCAGAGAAGAGGCAGAGTTCCCCTAGCTGATCCAGGGTGGGACCCAAAATAATCTTGACCAGATGAATATGCTCACTGATTATCAAGTTGGTGGAAACAATGATAGAAGGGATGAAGAGAGCTGTTGAGACTCCAAGCAGGCAGGAGGAAGAGGCAAGTGGAGAGAAAGAAGACAGAGGCCTAGATTGGGAAGAAATCAGTGTGCAATTTGCAAGCAGGAAAAGGCCAGTCCTTTCTAAGTCAATAAATAGAAAGGAGGAAGTTGGGAAAGTTCAGGAATGATGGATTTAAAAAGCTGTAAAACTCATCTGACAATGAGTTTTTGGAGAAGCAGTTGACATAGGAATCTTGAACACAGGGGGAATTGTAGTCCCGGGAAAAAATTTAAGAACCCTTGGGAATTCCAATGCAAAAGAACAGAGAGGAGCGCCCCCACAGAGGCCTTGAAGCTGCAGCTCTTTAGGAGACAACCACGCTCCACCCCCACCGGATCCTTTCGGGCATGCCTGTTTGCCTGTCCTTCCCCTGAGGGGACAGATGGGGGAGCAAAATACCAGCAATAAGGAGTGAGAGCCGCTGCCAGCATCAAGAGGCTTCCGGGAGGAGAAGCGATGTGAACAGCACCCCCCCCCAGTTGAGGCGCTGGCCAAGGAGGCAGGGCAGATGGCGGGGGGAGAATGGAAGCGGCGGATGCAGCGGAAGCTGAGAGGATGCAGCCGACAATAAGTAGCAGGAACAGAGGAGTCAGTTCAGAAAAAGGGGGGGTTCACCCCTTCCCTTCCTTGGGTTTGTCTGATGTTTGGAATTTTAGAACCAGAAAAAAAGAAAGAAAAAGGAAATAAAATGCAGCAAGCCAAACGGCCCCAGAAAAAGCTAGCAGGGCAGCCAAGAGTCCAGGAGCTGCAAGGGGCTAAAGAGGGCAAAGGGGAGTGGCTCACAGCCTACGGCCATACCACCCTGAACACGCCCATCTCGTCTGATCTCGGGAAGCTAAGCAGGGTCGGGCCTGGTTGGTACTTGGATGGGAGACCGCTTGTGAATACTGGGAGCTGTAAGTTTTTGTAAAAATCCAAAATGAGTAGAGGTTGGAAGATGAGAAGGTGGTAGGAAAACCCAGAAGAGGAAGAGGGTCTTGGGGGTGTGCCAATGTGCCCAGGGTGGGCAGAAGAGGCATAGGCGAGAAAAATCTGGACAGATGGTGAAGACAGTCAGAGAAGGATGTGGATATGTGGTGGATATGTGGAAGAAGACAGCAGGGACCAAGTGAGAGGTGATGTATGGTGAGAATCCTTTTGTGGAAGACGACAGCAGAACTCCATGAATAATGTCAGTGGTCAACAGTTAAGAGGAAAAATTTTGTTCCTCACCCCATAAACAGCACAAGGCAAGGGCTCGGGGTTGTGCCATTCTGGTGAGAAACGTTGGCAGCAGAAGCATGGAGAATACGGGAAAGGGCCGAGTTAGAACTGCAAAAAGCGCCCCCCACCAGTTCCCGATAAAGGGGGAAGCTGGAAAGGTTCCCTGGCGCAGTCCCAGCGGGATAGAGGAGGTGATGGAGCACCCCTAAGAGCAAGCTGGGAGAAGAGGTGACGGCACACCTCTGAGTTGGGAGGGAGAAAATAAGGGAGCATTTCTGAGAGGCGATAGAGCGCCTCTCCAGTTTGGAAGTGGAGTTGCAGTTGAGGGACTCTGGCTGAAGAAGGCAGAGGAGGAAAAGAAATGAAGCTGTGAGACACCAGAGACAACAGCCCGGGAAAAAACCCACACATCATACAGGCTCAAACAACAGACCTGCATTTGTCCACAAGATCATCAAAGATTAAACACTGTTCTAGGAATCATCCGGAGGAGTCACATTTTACCTGCAGACCTCAGAATTTAAAAGGGAAAATGGGAGAAGATGAAAAAAAATCCTGGAGACACAGTAGTTCAACGTGTATGGTCCAGATAACAGCCCTGGCTATGTTTTTGGACTGGATGCCAGCACAGGACAAGTGGCATGATACCACATTCATCTTCTGAGCCCATTTTATAGAAACCTTTTTTATTTTCATTTTTTCCCTGTGCAGCCCACAACAGAGAAACCAGGAGTGTTTTTGTTTTTCCCAGAGCCCCATTATGATGGGGAAGAAGATGAAATATACTTCACAGAGTCATAAAGTTGTCACCTTTCAGCAAAAGGGCCCCTTTTTGGGTGGATTAAAGGGGAAAATAACTCTACAGGAAAGAGTTAGTGTGTTAGGGAAAGCTCCCGAGTACGACAAGGGAGAAAATGTTAAAATAGGGACTTCTTTCCTTACAAGCACAGGCACACCCTCTCAAACCAGGAGACATGGGTGAAGGATTGGGGGAAACCCGGACATGGGTGGAGACCTATCAGGTGGTAGTGACAACCCCCACTGTGGTAAAGGTGGCCAAGATGCTAAACTCGGGACACATGCATGATCAGATCTTGAATGTGGAAAAAAAGATTGAGACAGGTATAGGAGGGGCAGGAAGTTTGGTTTACCTATTTTATCACTAGGGATTGGAAGATATTTTATATGGCAAACAGGTATGCCCAGGGAAATGTCTCAATGTTAATTTCTTTTCAGTTATTGTATTGGTTTTATTGAGTTGTGTGACAAAAGCGGGGGTTGGCCTCCATAGTCAGTTCTGGAAAGCAACCAGTTTTTACAATGGCAAATAGGTATATGGTTCATCTCCTGGGATTATCACTTTTCACTCAGTGCACAAATTGATATAGTGTGGCTGGCCAAAAATGAAAAGGTTCACAAAAAAACAACAGGTACATGACAACACATGATCCCCATGGAGGGAATTGGTTTTCATGTAAGGCAGGTGCGTTGTTGGCTGTCAGCCCAGCATGAAACTATCTCTTCAGTTGTGAAGGGGGACTCAGCATTTTGGTAAAATACAACCTGTTGTTATTATGTAAATGAGTTGAATGCAAAAGAAGGGAAAATGCATTTTGAAGTATACAATATTAGAAGATCATTCTAATGGTCTGCAGGCATGTGGACAAAATTGAGTTCCCTAAGTAAGTATGGGAAAAGGCACAGTAAGCAAGAGTACTTTGTACTAACATAATGGCTTTCCTAAAAACTGCCAGTCTTTACTCTGCATGTTAAAAGTGTTGTTTTTTAATCTGTAATGCTCAAGTCAATGGGAAGAAGGAAGTTGTTGTGTATGCCTAACTGGTGGTTGCAGAAAAGAGGGGTCAGAAGAATTCTGGGGGTAGATCATACAAAATTTTGGGGCTCCGGAGGCCGCCCAAAATTGTACATCAGACCCAGCAACTGCTGAGGAATTGAAGATTGGGGCTAGATTTCTGGGTGGGGGTTTCACCAGGAAGCTAACCTCTCTACGCACAAATCAACCCCCCCCTTTTTGGGAACAGTGTGTAAGTGTAATGTGTGTTAATGAATTCTAATGCTGCTATGTATCACTTGTACTATAAGGAAGAAGGAAAAAAGACATGCTTGAAATTGCAAAGTTTTGAATTTAGCATGAAGGGGGGAATGAAGGGGTTAAATCCAATGCCACTTGAATAGGAAAAATAAGCGAATTGAATTGTGCCTCTGATAAATTGCAGATGTCTGTCTCATCTCAAATTTTAGAGAATGGCCTTGCAAATTTTAAAGGCTGGGGAAATTTACAGGGAGGCACTATATCCCCACCATTATTTTGTATCATTTTCTAACTAACTCTTTTGTTCCTCTGTGCCAGTCAATGATGTAAGGGAAAAATTAACTAAAAAAATCTTTTTTTTCCAGTGATGGGGAGGCCCAAAAAATTATTTATTGCTGACATAGAAGGGAAAAGGTATATAGTGATCTTTTCCTTAATTAATTGACACAACAGTTTGGGGTAACTGTTGCCCTTGGGCAAGGTATTGTTAACAATAAAATGGCTTTTTATTTTTCCCTGAAACCCCGGTTTTTGTCTCCACTTTTCTTGGCCACAACAATGTCTGGAGCTATACCCAATTCCAGAACAAATCACTCTTTTTCAAAAAAATACCCTATTTACTGGCATAGAAGCATATTTTTTTTTTTTGAAAAAAAGGGGCCCGCTTAACGGCACACCTTTAACTTGGGTAAAATTGCACAGCCCCCCTTTTTTGGGTTTTTCCCTTAAATTTTTCCCACTGGGCAAAATTTTTTTGGCCAGAAAAAAGACGAAGACCAGGTTTTCAGGGAAAAATCAAAAAGCCTTTTTATTGTTAACAGTTTACTTGCGCAAGGACGACAACTATTTTCAGGATTGTGGTGCAGATTAATTAAGGTAGCATCACTATATACCTTTGGTCTTCCATGTCAGCAATCAATATTCATTTAGCCAGCCCATCACAGAAGAAAAAGATTTTTGGTTAACTTTCCATTACATCAGTAACTTAGCACACACGTGTACAGAAGAGAACAAAGAGTTAGTTTAATGATACAAGTTATAGCTCATGGCCAACGATCCTCCCAACGTTTTCTCAGTAGATAAAAGTACAAAGTGAGCCTTTTTGGAGAGCAAGCTTTCAAGGTTACATCTGCTGTTTCACTCAGAAACTCAATTCAATTCGCTTATTTTCCTATTCAAGTAGCAATTCCTTGGATTTAACCCCTTCAATATGAACCAAAGGGCCAGTGTGGTACAGCGGTTTGAGTGTTGAACTAAGTGTTGAATTAAGACTTTCAGAGACCAGTATCCCAATCCCCACTTGAGCACAGAAACCCACTGAGTGACCTTGGGCAAGTCACACTCTCTCACCTACAGAGGAAGGCAAAGCCCCTCTGAACAAATCTTGCCAAAAAAAAAAAAAAAAAAAATCTCATGTTAGTCTTACCTTAGGATCTTGATTGAAAGGCACACAGCTGTCTTGGTCCAGATACAGTCTGTGAGGGAGGAGATAACTGCCACCAAGGCAAGGGCTGTAAATCAACAAAGCTTTAAGGAACACTCTTACTTGTGAGAGTCAATTTAGTAGAAAAGTGGTCAGGCTGATCTGAGTTTTGAAATAAAGCAGGGTTCATCAGCCAAAACGAGGGTCCAAGAATTAGGCAGTCCAAGAACTAAAGCCATTTCCGCACTAGCCTGTTATAGTGCTATGATTCCACTTTCAATATCCTATGGAATCCTGGTGTTTGTGGTTTTGGGAGGGGCTGGCTGGCCTAGTGCAGAAATGGCCTAAGTCAGTCACAAGCAGGTCACAGGTAAGTGAGCTGGAAGCAGACAATTATTTCCAGCAAAAAGCACAGTCATAGCTAGCTCTTAAATGGGTATAACCAGCTACCGAGCCTCAGAGACTGAGTCTCTGCTCTGCTCTCTTCTCCACATGCTGGCTCTGTGGACTTGCTTCCTCAGGTGATTCCTCTGGTAAGTCAGCTGTCAGTGGGTCCCGGCCCTGTGCTTTTTGAGGCTGCCTCTCAACAGCTGCAGGGCTTTTCTCAGCCTCAGATTCTGAATCCAGCTTCTGAACCTGGCCCATGACAACAACAACAATATGAACATTATAACCAAACCTGGAGGCCTAGATGTTTCCTTACTGCCAACCTGAAAGAGATCCTCTCATGAGTAGAAAATCACATGATGATGGCTAAGATCCTACATTTCTGCATCAGTCCACACATACAATTCTACATCTTCCCACTTCCTGCTAGCTCTCAAGCCTTGAGAGGGACCCCTTCTGCTGTCACTTACTGATGGAGAAGGGAGGGATTCGGATCATGGAGAAATAGCTGGTCTCAGTTGGCTGTGAGGGGGGAAAAAATAAGGATGCATTTTCAAATCGAGTGTACCCATCTTCTTCTTTTCTGGGAGCCCAGAGGAGCTAGATCTTCATGGTCTGACTTGCTTCCACCCACTGCTAAGTGTGACTGAAGTACCAGTCCACCCTTGTTTCCCAGGTAGAATCACAGAGATGAAATTAGGCCCTGAATCAGGTTGTGAAGGACACACATACACACACACACAATTACTGTTGGCTAGGATGAAATATCTTCTCAGTTTCTGAGGTCAGCTTAGCTGCAATAGTAGTGTGACAAAGCTTCAGATGGACAAAGCTTTAGCAAAACATCAGGATTTTTTTAAAAAAATAAATAAATAAAAGATTAAAAAAAAGACACAATCCAAACATACAAAACAACATACAATAATACATAGAAACATCAACAAAGAATCTACTCTAAATATAACTGAAACAGCTACTAACAAAACACAATTAAAATTAGTTCCAGCCCTTGTTACAAACAGTTCATATTACTTAAATGTTAACACCTAACTATTAAATCACTCATTTTATCCCATAATTATTGGTTGCTGCTTATCACTTATCATATTAGTTATTTACTCATTTGATTTCTCAAGTTCAGAATTCATTATAACATTACTTTAAATTTCTTTGCATTATTAATCAATCATTAAAAGGTAGCCATCTATCTTATCTATCTATTTTAAAACAACAAACAAAATATAATTTCTAAATCTACTTTGACTCTTCTCATCTAATATTTTATTTTTAACTATCAAATCCTATTATCATCAGATTGCCTACACTCTTTTTAAAGAAACAGTCACTCCCATTCAAACAAGAATTCATCTCATATTCAGCTATTAATTCTGTGGATAAACTTCCATACCTCTTTCTCTTTAGAAATAAAGAAAATTACTAGATAGATGAGCTTATTATTACTAGATAGATATCAGCTTATAAAAAAAAATTTCTCATTACACATATTCTCTAATGCCAATTAATCTATCCTCATTTTCTTCATTTTCTCTATATAGTTTAATAATCATAAAAACATTTCATCACATACGATAACCAAAATCTTTTCAACTTAAATCTCTAGGTGTCATTCAAGTAACTCATTAACTGTGCTGCAATTCCAAATTCAGAAAAAAAAATCCTAATACCTTTAGATTTACCAAAAAAACAAACTAACCTCTTTTTTGTTTATCCCATCTCTGCGTTTCTAAAGTTTTTCAAAGTCTCTTCTTCTATAACAAATTTTCCATTGATTTGCTCTGAAGTAACTTCTATAGGTATGGTTTCCTGTTTTCTCCCATCATACTGTACAATGCAAACAGTCTTTTTCCTTCTTATCAATTTAAATAAGATGATCTTTATTTCCCCTTCAAATCTTTGTTGAATCTCTTGTTGCATCTCCTCAAAATGAACCAACATCAAAAAAACGCCACCCTGGGCTCTAGATTCTTTCAATATGTAGTTCTTTTCCTCTTGCTGGAATCTTTTATCAACTTTCTGTAAGTCTCCTTGTCCTTTCTCCTGTACTGTCCTCTTTATCTTAAAACAAACAAACAAACAAACAAACCAGACATACGTACATCCAAATCCAAAGAATTTTGCTCTACATTTTCTTTCCCAAGTTGAGCACTTTTAATGGAATCCCTAGGCTATGAATCCAGAAGGTTTATAAAAATTATTTTCAGTTTTCCAAGCTTCCTCAGTTATTCATGTTTATAGTCTCTAAATTCCTTCCAGAAATCCAAAAAGTATGCAGGTACTGTTAAGATTCCAGGCCTTCCGGTTGTCTGTCTAAAGAGTTGTACGCGATGTCTGTCTTGTCTCTGCTCTGCCTAGCAGCCTTGGAACTAGCAAGACAGTGTGACCCAGACAGCAGATAAGAAAACACCTGGCTTCTCTCTGCTGGGAATGCTGGAATGTTTTGGTTAAGTGCTTATAACTTCACAGTTATACACGGCGCTTATAACTTCAGTGAAGAATCCCCCCTCTCTCTCCCTCCTTCTCTTCCCCCTCTCCTCCATCTGGAGTGCTTTTTACAGCTTGTGTTTTTCCTCTCAGTGTCACTCCTGGGCACAGAGGAGTCTAATGGATTTTTTGTTCTGCCTTTCTGATACCAGTATGCTACAAGTGAGTACCTATGCTGTATGCAATAAACAGTAGAATAGTTTTTGACAATATGTTTATGGCCTGGACTCTGTTCTTTTGACTCTGCTGGTTTTTTAGTTGCCTGGCCTGAAGCCCTGGAGTTATGTGGCTGCCCTCGTGTGGGCCTCGCTTCTCCCTTTGATGTCCTCGGAGTACAGCGTGGCCCCTGGAAACTCTAACAGGTACTTCCTCTTGTTCAAGTTTTATTCAATAAGCCAAAGTCAGTTCAGAGAGACACTAACTTGGAATTTTTATCTATCAAAGTAGGATAACATTGCATAAGAAAATAATTTTCTCACAGTCTATTGCAACAATCTCCAGTAGATGGCATCTGGAGCTATTTAACCTGTTAGCATCTCAGACTAATAGTTTTAAAACTGAGTTAATAATCCAAATTTGAAGTTATAATCCAAAATAAACTGTTAATCACAGTCAAACAAACAGGAATTTCATTTTAACAGCCTTTCAACTTCCTTTGTAAATATAAAGTTATTTTCATTCCATCATTCCAGAGGAGAAAGAAATTATCTATGGTTTCTTAAAGTCCATAGGTAAAGAAAAAGTCTCTTTCCAAAAATTAATTATAAACATACTGATTTTGTCCTCATATAAGTCCAAAAGAGAAGCAGAAAAAGAGATTGAGGAACTTAATTTGTCTTTTCCATCGTGATCTAAAAAAGCTACTGTCTCTTTAAATTCTCCATCTCATGAGAAGGCACACAAAATAAAAAACCGTCTTAGCTGATGCAAATAGGGGCATCTTGCGTTTCTATTCAAATGAAACTATAAGAGTCAATAATTCTTCTTACCAAGAGGCCCAGTCAAAGGATATTGTAATGTCCATGGAGGCGGGGGAAAAACACTGAAATGTGTGATTAGCTCCACAGCCTTGGGATTGCAACATCTCTTCCACTCCTGAGAAGCTGCTTTACAGGTCACAATCTAGTTAGTATGAAGATAATTTGGTCTAATTTGGTCTTCTGTGTATCTGAGAATCCACTGGCTTGACAGTGAGCCCCACCTCACCCCAGTCAGGCACTACATTTTGGGGTTCACAATCTGGTGAGCTGTCGCTAGATTGCAGTTGCCATTAATCCTGGCCAGAACCAGAACTGAAACATCAGGATTTTTATAGAGTTTCCAAAGAAATAGAAAATGCACATGAGACAGTTCATACTTCATATAAATTGTGTGAGAAGGAAACAGAGAATGGCTCACTCTAACATTGGTGTTGTTATTTCTGTGAACAAATGCATGTTCTCAGTTAGTTATCTCATTGCCTTTCACATAGTTCTTGCAAGAAGACAGAATGGCTTGATTGGAATTGCTTAGGAAATCAGAAACAAACCACTAAATGCTCAGAAAACTTTTTACCCCCAACAGTCCCCCCACTGGTGCATGAGTGACTTTAGGAACCAAGCTGCACCACCTTTCTGAAACCCGACCAGACCATATTTATTATTCAGCTGTTCTCTAGAAAGTTGTCTTTGTAGAGCATCCTTAGTAAAATCAGGGTTAAGTTTCTGTTTTAGAGGTGATTTGAGTATTTGACCACAGCAGGACATTATCATTGGGATACATTGTATGCATAAACAACAAACGAGTAATAGCAATATCAATATTACCATAAGTGCTTTATCCTGTCCCAGGTTTCATCACAAGTGTCATTAAAAAAAATGCAATATTCAGTACCCAATAAGACACGAACTGTTTTCCAAAGCATTGTTCCTTTTAACAAAACACACATGTTCCTGCCCCTCTCTCCTCCACTGATAAGCAACAACACAAGGGAGGTCCCAGAAGCTGCTGGATGATGGGAGGTTTTGGGATAGAGTGCAAGGGAACGTGGATCACTCTCTGTTCCCCATCCAAAATAGGACATACATACATATCAGTCACTGACAGAATGGATGCCATTCTCCTCTGTTTTATAAAGTCAAGACTGTATGCACACACCTTTCCTTTGTTTCTTTCTCTTTCCTCTTCCAGTTTCTTCTTTTCCTGAGAAATGCTATCTGCTTCCAGAAAGAGGGGAATGCAATGTATCACTTCCAAGTTTTTACTTTGATACTAGCACTGAGAAGTGTTCCAGAAGTTTTCATTTCTGGTAGATGTGGACTTTGAAAATCCATTGGATTGCATTTTGGAGTGTGAAAAACATAGTAAGGAAAAAGATTTGGGACCTTTTTGGACAACAAAACTGATCTCCCCTTTTCTGTTACTATTTTTCTCATTTTTCTGTCATTTCAGCTTTAGCAATGCAATATCATACTCTATAGACTGGTTGGAGGCGAGGCAGCAGTGTTGGTGCTGAAGAGCATAGTGACTGCATTTCTCTTTTCTGTCTGTTTTCTCCTTCTGCAACAGTGAAAATCAGAAAATGACCATAAGGTCTAAATTATGTTGAAGAAAACAGTATGCATAGACATAAAAATGCTATCAATTTCTAGTGATGTCAAGTTAAGTTAAAAATACACAAAAAAATCTTCAGTTATGTTCCAAAGCATCTTGACATGTTCTACTGATATGACAACAGCTACGATGCTGGAATTAGATGCAAAGAACAAGTGTGATGTACAGAGAGATGTACAGAGCCCTGGTGATGCCGTGGTTAAATGCTGGTACTGCAGCCACAATGTTGTGATTTCGATCCTGCAAGTCTCTATGTTGACTCAGCCTTCCATCCTTCCATGGGTCAGTAAAATGAGTACCCGGCTTGGTGGGGGCAATTAACTAAGCACATTGTAAACCACTTAGGGAGTGCTTAGCACTGATAAGCAGTATGGAAATGTAACTGCTATTGCTATTGCTAAATTCTGTTGTTAGGTCCTTTCACAGCTTACCACATCCCGGTGGCATCCTGCAGAGATCCTGGTAGAACTGTCCCAGGAGGGGAGCCCAACAGGAGCGCTCCCCTCCACATGGGCTGCCTGCAGGAATGGAGGAGGCATGATGGCTGCACCTCTTCCTTCCACAGCACAGCTGGGTACTGACCCAGGCTGTACTGGGGCAGGAAACATAGCCATTACACTTCTTGACTTTCTGCAGCTCAAATAAGTGATTTGTGGCATGATTGTGCTGCCTGGGGATGGGAGAACTATGGAACTTGGATGATGCCATGCAGAACCATCATCTGGGTCCCATACTTCTCCCATCCCTAATGCAAGATGACGATGTTGTGCAGAAATAGTCTTAGTCTTGACTAGAATAGACTCATTTATTCAGCTGGATTTACAAGTTGACTCCCTGTACAACAATTGATTGAATGGGATACTGTAACCAATAGGATACTAGCCGTAATCTGGAAATAGTTCTTGCTCCTAATTGGTGAGTTTGTGTGTATGTCACAGCCCTTTGTTGCTCAGTTGCTGCCACTGCATGTTTTTGTAAGAATTCTATATAAAGTTGGTTCAATTGCTTGTTTGGGAAGAGGGTAGAGGAAAAATATTAAAGGATATAAAAGAGAAAAATTGCTTGTTTGGGGAGGGGGAGACTCTGGGCTGTCAAGCCAAAATTCACATGGCACTATGTCATTAAATCAACTGCTGAGTTCAATCTACCATCAGACTCTATTCATGACCCTTAGAAGCTTAATTTTTTTTCTTTCAGTGCCTTTGACTACACTTTGCCAGAGGCACTGAATTACACAAAGGTTTTGTGCATAATGTTTCCACTTTGAACATTGTATATGCATTTTACTGCCCAGGAAATAGAGAGCAGAAAATGCAGTTTACTTCCAGGAAAGTGTGTAAGTCTTGTTAAAAATGATGGGCATTATGTTATGGGGAAGCAGATATAGACCTCATCTATAAGGAGACCTGAGGTGGAAGTGTACAGACGGAGTTCATATAGTGGACACAAGAGAAAGCTGTAGTTTTGAGCAGCTCTGACAAAGGATTTTGATTTTAGGATGCAGTTGGCTCTCCACTTTCATGGGTTCAGCATTTGCAGATTTGATTATTCTTGGGGTATTGATTTGATTTTATTTATTTAAAAATCTTACTGTATTTGTCCCTGCCATGGAAAAAATATGTCCAGCAGAAGTGGACCATAGAGTCATTCTAGAGGACCAGAGAACAGCATTTGTTATTTTTTTATTTTTATTCGTGTTTTCCCACTTTCACAGAGATCTCGCACCCCTAACCCCTGCAAAAGTGGAGGGCTGACTGTAATGTATTATATTCATTGGTAATGTACACATACAGACAAAGAGTTGCATTTATGGATTTGGATTTGCTTCTTTTTTTTTCAGGCTTCTCTAAACTCAGTACATAAATTCCAGGTTTTTCCCCCCTGAAAACAGTAGCTTTGCATATTTTCCTCCATTAAATTGTTTTTGCCCTCTTGTTACTGGCTACAACCTCCTGACCACTCTCTGAAGTTGGTCAGCCACATGCATTCCAGATTTCATCTTTGAAATTTTGAAAGGTATGTCTCAAAATGTGGATTTTTTTTTCTCCAGCCCACCTTCCTGAAAAATGTAGACTCTCTCCAGCTAATGGGAAGGGCAAAGCATTCTTATAGCACTACTACTATGATTCCAAGAAAAAAAACCATGCAGGAAGTTCATTTATTTGGGCTGTGGAGGAAATCCACAATTTTCCAAATGTTGACGAATGTACTCAGGAGTGTGCTCAATTTGGTAAGTGTAAGAACATAAAACTACCATGACTGTAAGTGATGAAAATCTATAATGAAAGCACTCTTGAAGCTGTATTACTGCTCTAGAGAAAGCAATAAAATAGTGAAAGAGAAATAAGGCTTCAGGCACAGATTTTTTTTTTTTTTTAGTAAGATATAGAGATTTTGCACAGCTATTTTTCTGTAATTCCCAGAATCCCCCAGATACTATGGTCAGTGGCAGCTTCTGTGAGTTGCAGTCCAGAAAAGTGTTACCCTGATTTCTGGGGTCCCAGGAGGGACACCTCAGTGTGCTCACAATGGGGAATGGGAATTAGCAGAGCACAAGTTAAGCAATACAAGAGGCAGGGCAACCTAGCGAGATCTTGAACCCAATGTCTACGGGGTCAGGCCAGGTCAATGAGCAAACAGAAGTAACATTAAATTGTTTTCCTTTATTTTGATAACACAGTCACAACGTATGTATGCAAACACACTCACACAGACCTAAGAAAGGTAGGAGATGGATAGAGGTTTTTAAGAGGAGGTTTTGTATGGGAAATACTAGACCTGTCCTGAAGCCCGGATAGTCCAAAGAAAAGTCCGTAGAAGTGGAGATTCTCAGCACGTGGAGCTGAGGGGAAGGCTCGTCGAACGAAGCCACAGCAAGGCGGGATGGAAGTCGGAGCGATCTGAGGAAGCACTCAAAATCAGGGGGTCTTATGGGGGAAAATGTGCCTGAAGGCTAATCCGTTCCCGGGGATAACAATGGGTTTCGGGCTGGAGACAAAGCCTCTGAAAGATCAGTACTTTGCATGATTGAATTATGACAGCGTTGTCAATAGAGTGGCCGGTATGCAAACGCAGAGTGCTTTACAGTTGAGTATTTGGCTTGTCAAGCTGCCTGCTCGGGGCAGGGAGTCTTTTGTAAACAGCATGCATACATAATGTGATCTTACTTGCCTGGAGGTCTCCTAAAGCTGCAGTCCAGCAAATACTGGCCCGCCTGGATTGGTTTTGAATGGTTCAGCTATTTTGGGCTGTGCCCGCGTGCGTGCTTGTCCGGGGGCCTCGCAAGCACATGGGGAGGAATGGGTAGTGAAGGCCAAATTCTTGATATCAAATGATATCTAATATGCCAGAAGTTTGGACTAGAAACTACGGTAACAAAAGCATGAATTCAACGCTCTTCTCTGTTGACACCAGTTTTTACAAAAGTGATACGCAATTGTTCTTTCCAAGTTACAGTGTGGGGTTTGCAAGCTACGGGTGCAAAAGTTGGATGGTGAAGAAAGCTGACAAAAAGAAAATCAGTTCATTTGAAAAGTGGTGCTAGAGGGGAGTTCTACAGTACAGGTAAATAAATGGGTCCTAGAGTAAATCAAGGTTGAACTAGATGCCAAGATGACTAAACTGAGGCTGTTGTGCCTTGGAAATAGCATAGAGGCTGTGGCTTATTAGACAAAATGACAATACTTGGAAAATGGAAGGCCATAAGAAAAGAGCGAGATCATACTATAGGTAGACAGACTCAATCAAGGAAGGTACAACCCTGAGTTTGCAAGACCTGAGCAGGGCTGGTGATGACTTTTTGCAGGTCTCTTATTCATAGGGTTGCCACAAGTCAAAGCTGACTAGGTGGCAAATAGAATTAGTTATGGCTCTGGAAGCATGGAGGACGGGCATCATGATCTTAATCGCTAAGGCTGGTAACGGTAGGGCTGCTGAGAACTGAGCCTAACAACATCTGGAAGGTAACATGATTCCTACCTGAGATTTTGAATCACATCTTTAGTAACTGTGGAGTGGAAAGTTCTGGCAGCATTGCTGGAGGAAGATGAAATATATAACTTGGAAGATCAAGAAGGCTTTAAGGCACACTTATGTAAATCCATGACATCCAATGCTATTTTGGTCTAATATCCTTACACTTGATTTACTGTGTTTTCAGATGCTTATATTTTTGTATGTTGCTACAAAGTTAGTAAAAATGTTTTTAAGAATAAGAAAATAAGTGGGTAATGTATGTATACTGTAATATAGCTAAGAAACAGAGGATGGAAAGTGTCATTGTAGGAACTCAAAAAGTATTTCTTTACTATTTATTAAAATATTGATATCTTGCCGTTCTGGTGCCAAGCAAAATACCACTGGGGGAACATTTGCTTTTGTCCATCCCCATTCCTGAAAACACTTTAGTTTCTTATGTCAAGCAGTGGTTACTTAAATCTCGCTTAGGAGTCCAGAGGAAACAATGCTTCTCAGTTACCTGTGATAAAAGCCATCACAAGGATCTCTATTAAAACCCAGTTATCCAATCATATCAAGTGTAAACTAAGGTTGCCTCCTTTCTTCAACTTTGTGTTCAGTAGTCAGATTCTATGAAGCATTTTAAGATCCAATGCAGTGGTAAAAGGAGTACAAATTGAAAAGAGAAGCTTAAATCCACTCCTTACTCCCCACTTGATTAGGCCTATTAGATCAATAGGAACTTGATAGATCAATACTTTTATATAAGTGCCATTGATTCAATGGGTCTGCCCTAGTTAGGATAGGTAAAACACATTAGCGTTTGATTAAATCCAGATATAGAGCACATCCAGACTGATTGAAAAGTCCCAGATTTTGTTCCCATTCTTTCTGATTTTATACTGGGTTAAAATAAATGGCTAGCTAGTACAAAAAGTCTCTGATTGTACTGGGATCTGGCAGACAATATTCTGGAATGAACAAAATATGTACGGATCTCCAAAATAAAATTGGCAAAGATGGGAACAAAATCTGGGACTTCCTGGTCTTTTAAATCAGTTTGGATGTTCCTTTGGTCATGCTTAGAGTGGACTCAATGAAAGGAGAGGAAAAGAATGGTGTGTAACACAGCCCTCCCTGTGACTCATAAATTAGCTTCCTGCCCTCAGGTGCAGCAGATGTTGCTGTGCTATCAGCAATGTTGAGGCAAGGTGCAACTGCCAGTCCATTCCTTTGTGTATTTGGAATGTGGGAGATGCCATGATGTCTTTCACCACTGGCAATAAAATATCTTGGGTCAATTCCACTAGTCCTGCTGATTAGTTTAAGATCCGTTGATTTCACCAGGTTTCCTTCAGTGAAGTGATTCTTAAGTTTAGATGCAGTCTTGTCAGAGAGAAGATCTGGTTATTGTTCAGTGGTCTGTCCAGCTGCATTTCCAGAAAAGGCTATAGGGAAGCACTTTACTATTTCATCCTCATGAGGAAGAGCGAATAATTTCCACAATTTGCTCTGTGCTTTGGAGAAAGCAAACATTTCTGTGTATCCTCACTCAGTATTTGCACATCTTGAAGTGTTTTGAAAATTAACTGTGCAGAAATAAACATGATGTTCTTGTATGAGAACTGGGGGGGGGGGAGTGCAGAAAAAAAACTCACTATTGTTTGACAGTCATGTAGGTTTTGTGCAAGACTGCTCTTTTTTCCCCTACAAGATATTTTTTGGTGCAAGTTTGCTGGACTATGTGCCAAAAAGAGCAATCTTGCATGAAAAATAGCCAAATGGATTTTCCCCCCTACATGTTTGCTGGGTTTTTTTTTGTGGGGGAGGTGAACAACAATAAATCTTGCACAAAAAATGTGGCTATGCTTTTTGTGCAAGATTGTTGGACCCCAAGATGGCTATCTGGAAACAGTGTGTTCTCTACAAAAGAATGTGGGCCAGCATTGTGCATCATCAGATATAGTTACAACAGTGGATTTCTATAGTCATAGCTACATCTTCTAATTCAACCCCTCAGGCCCTGCATTGAAGCCAAGAAGCCACCAGTCAAGCCACCAACTGAAAGGTTGTTTTAAGAGTGTGGTGCTAACTATGTCCAGCCTTTGCCACCAGAAATTCATAGTGTGAAAAGTAGCATCCAGCTCTTTACCACCTCCGAACTCCTTCAGCTGGTGTGCTTGCCTGGCTTCTAGAGTGGGTTTTAAGGGTATTCGCTGTCATTGCAGAAAAGGCTTTTGACAACTAATTAGACTTTCCTGTTTAGAGTTCTAGAAGATATGCATTTTGCAGGTAATTTTATTAAATGGGTTAAATCGATCTATACTTTACAGAAAGCACAATTGTTAATCGACAATTGTGTGAGACTGAAAAAGGAACAAGACAGGGATGCCCATTGCCACAACTTTTGTTTATTTTCGTTTGTGAAGAACTGAATAGAGATATAAGACAAGATGAAAGAATCTCAGGAATAAAGATTTAAAAAGAAACTTGTAAGTTAAGGGCATTTGCTGATGGTTTAGTGATACTTTTGGAAAATCCTTTGGAAAGTATAGAAGCATTAATTAAAAAATTAAAAGATTTTGGTGCTTTGGCAAGCTTTAAAATTAATAATCAAAAGACAAATTTGTTAATGAAAAATACGATTATAAAAGATAAAATGTGTTGATGGATAAAACTTTTTAAAATTGAGAATAAAGTCAAATATTTAGGCAATGACAAACATGACAAATATTAATTGTATGTTGTTTCAGAATAATGATCTTCAGATGTACAATGAAATTAAGGATACGTAAAGGTGGGAGAAACTAAATTTGTTACTGTTGGGGAGAATTTCTGTGGTTAAAAATGAATGTTTTGCCTAGAATGATGTTTCTATTTCAGACAATATCTGTTTAGACAACTGATGAAAGATTTAAGCAATGCCAAGAAGGCATATCAAAATTTGGCAAGGGTTAAAAACCAAAAGTATAAAATACCACAAGGTGTAAAGGAAAGAGGAGGATTGGGTTTGCTTAATTTGAAATTGTGTTTCTTAGCCTGTTGTTTGGTTTGGATGAAAGAATGGGTGACAGTAAGAAATGAAAGATTGTTAGTGTTGGAAGGACATGGACTAAGGTTTGGATTGCATGGACAAAATTAACGTAGATTTTAAAAATCATTTTGTGAGATGTGCCATATTGAGAATACGGAATAGATATAAACCCATGTTGTGCTCAGAAATAACTTTATGGGTCTCAGCACAAGAAGCTTTTTATAGAAAAGAAACAACTGGTGAGGAAAGATGGCTAATATACTAAGACTTCATAGAGATTGGTCAAGTGAAATGTTCTTGGCATAGATGCTCTTTGCATAGATGTACATCAAACATGCTTTCTTCCACTGGGAATGGCAAACAAAACCAGCTTATGTATCTTCTTCCCATATTTGGAGTTACACATTTAAATGCATTTATTATACAATGAGAAAATTGTAGGGTTAAAAACATTTAGAACAGATATTCAGTGGTGTGATGGTGCCAGGGCTTAACAGGGACAATTGCATCATCTGCTCTCTTCCACTCCCCTCAGACTTCCCTGTTCCCTCTAGTTGCAATCCTCACAAAAAGCTAGGGAAAAATAGATTTTCCCGGCAATTGTTCAGAACAATCTCAAATGTGATGCAAAGTGTTTTGATGTAGCCTGGTCGTGAATGGGCAATTAAAACCCATTAGCTGGGAAAACAACAGTCCCTGGAGAAGAAGAAAAAATGGTTTGTTGATACGGTTCAACACAGATGTCTGTATTTTAGGACTCTCATTTGGGAGATACCTATGAAGACCAGAGGTTGGAAGTAATGAGGTACAGCTAATGGCATAATTATCTGTAATAACAGATATGGGTTGGGTTTTGCTTTTTCACTAATGGGACATTTTCATAGCTCTTCCTTCATCCTAAGCTCTTGGGCAAAGAAGAGAGGGCTAGCCAAGAGAGGTACTCCACTCCCTCCCACCCACTTGCCAGTGCTTTCTTCTCTACCTTTCTCAGTGGAAGGCAGAGATACGAATAATGCAAAGTAAAATAGCTTTTCCCATCCCTCCACCAAAGGAACTTGTATGTTCTGAGTAGCCCAAAGCACTCCTAGGCTTAACAGAGAGTTTAAGAAAGTTTTATTCTAAGGATTACACTGAGAGTTGCAAGGGGACATGAGATCCATGTTTGAATATTTGAAAGGATGTCATGTTGAGGAGGGATCATGCTTGTTTTCCACTGCTCTAGATACTAGGACAGTGGATTTAAGCTACAGGAAGAGAGATTCCAGCTAAACCTCAGGAAGAACTTTCTGACAGTCAGAGTTGTTTGACAGTAGAATATGCTGCCTCGGAGTGTGGTGGTGTCTTCTTCTTTGGAGGTTTTTAAACAGAGGCTGGATGCCCATCTGTTGGCAGTGCTTTGATGTTTGTTCCTGCATGGCAGGGGGTTGGACTGGATAGCCGCTGTAGTCTCTATTATTCTGTGATTGGGTTTCTGGATATCATATCATCCTTCTCCAGGCAAAGTTACAGAAACAGATTGCATTCCAGATACAACCAGCTAGAGAAACACAACAAAAATCCCTGATGCCCCCTAACTAAAAATGGTCCCTTGCCATTTACAGCGAAGCAGGCTTTCTATTCTCAGGTTTTCCCACGGCTAAGGAAGGGGGAGCTGAGATCAGCCTCTATCAGCCTTCATCACGCTTATGGTCAACATCCCAAAGAGAGCTCAAAAGAACAGACCAACAGTCCCCTGAGAACAAAAGCAATAAAACTTCTATATTCATGACCTCCAAAGGTTCCGGATGCTTTGACATCTCTATACTCATACACAAAATCTGATTGGCAAAGGGTATCTCTCCTAATCTTACATAACCCTCTGCCAGTCTTACTGGTAAATTAACCCCTTATTAGCTGGATGGAAGATTGGTTCACAGCCACTAGATATATATTGAGTACAGTATCATAGACGTAATAAAGGGCTCCTCCAGATGGAGCTGATGTATTGCGAAGTTGCAGTATTTGTTGCTGCCATTCTCAGGTTTGTTTTTGTTTTTTTAAAATATGCAATAAATTCCCTTCTGAACAAATCTTTCCAAGAAAACCCTAAGACAGGCTTGCCTTAGGGTCAACATAAGTCAAAAATGATTGAAGACACACAACAACAAAAGTCCAATGTTACATTTCACAATGAATCTTTTCAAAGTGGGAGAAGTGAACAAAATGGTCTTCCAAACTGATCCAAGGAAGTGTGAGTTCTGAAAACATAGCTTCTTGGATCTGCTGGTTGTTGTCCCTCCATGTCCACTCACTCTGTGTCAGTGTGCCCTTTTTTTGGGAGGTGGAGCTTTTAACATAACTGCTGACTCACCATTCTGCTGATTCTGTAGGCTTACTCTAGCTGAAACTATCAATAGGATCCAGCACAATGAATTAGACACTGTAATGAGGAGCTGTAAATCATTTACTATAGTAACTTTCCAAGCTCTGCTCAATGCAGATCACTTCCCCTCAAAGACATCACTGGGAGGGGGGCAAAATGAAGTCATTGCCCCAAAATAAATCTGCCACCCAAATGAAATTTTTCTTTAATCCCCAAATATATAGCATTTGAGAAACTGAAAACCTCTGTTGAGCATTTAGGAATAGAGTTTAGACATCCAAAGATAAAGGGCAGGCAATGTTACCATGCATATGTAGACATAGGAAATATGAGAATTCCAGATGTGAATAATTTTCAGTGCCCATTCTCTAGAAATGTTGAGACTGAAAGAAAATTTCATGGGGAGGGGAGAATTCTTACTTGGGGGGGCAATTCCTTCATTTAGCCCCTCTCCCAGATCCACCCTTTCTTGCCCTCCAAATTACCTTCAGAAGACTGACACAAGGATGGTTGCATGCCAAGTTTCTCCATGGCTTGGTCAAAATTGCTGTGCTTATGTGTGAGACGAGAAGCACATACAATAGTTCCACACCAACGTCTGGCCACACACTTTCTTGTTGGGTGCAAGTCCAGTGAAACTATAGGGCCCCCCCATCCTTAACTGCTGTTGGTTTTCCAGCAGCTGGGGCTCACGAAAGATTTCTGCAGGAATATAGTTAAGAAATTGGCCTGGTAAGGTGTTTCCAAGGCTTTCAGCTCAGAGCTACAAACCCATCAACAGGACAGTGGTCACCTCTGGGACTGGTTTGACTCAAAGATATGAGGCCCTTGGAGGGAGTAAATGGAGATGATTCCTGTAACCCAGATGCAGCCTGAAAGAACAATTATCTAGTTTCTTTATGTCAGGAACTCTTGCCCAGGGGCTTAATACTATCTTCCTCCAAAAGCTAGGCATAGTTTCCTTTGTTTCTTGTTAAGCAAAGGTAGCCTCAGTTAAAATCTATACCCTGTCACTCACCTTTTCATTACCCCTCTCTGGCTACAAATATAATGTTTATATTCATTAATGGCAAAGCTTGGTTTTAAAAGGTATTTTAACTTGCCAATTCTGTGTCTCACCTAAATGGTGTGTTTACTGAAAGATAGGATTTGCACTCATATGCACAATACTGAATACAGGAAGTATTGAAAGTTGGTTTCACCCAAGGATACCACTCCAGTCTTTGTGAAACTGTCATGGCCATCACTTCTCTGTACATATCCTTTTCTGCCACCAGGTTGCAGCCTTTTGTACAGTTTGTGGGGAGAAACTCCACAACTGTGTGAGCAAGAAGGATAATAGAAAGGCCTTCAAATATCTGTCAATCATGAAACAGAATTCTCTATCAGAGGCTCCATGGACCTCTCTGTTGCTTTCCAGAACAACAGATTTATATACTGCAGTTACTACTTTAGCTGAGGTATGGGCAGAGAGAATAGTTTTAGGGCACACTACATTGATTAATATATGGGTCTTTACCACAGCCATATATGTTGTAAAAGAATTCTCAGAAAAGTTTCTTCCTTCAAGGGAACTGACATTCAGGTAAACAGAATATATTGCTTTGACGCTTCAAGACTAAGGCCCCTTCCACACCTTACCTTGTTCCGGCACTGGGGTGAGGGGATCGCACGAGCAGCCTCTGCGGAGAGGCTCTCCCTTCCCTGCTGCTCCGGCTCCACATGAGCTGCCTGCTCGCACAAGAGCCCCACCTCTTCCTTCCGCAGTGCAGCTTGGGATCTTCCCAGGCTGCACTGCGGCAGGAAGCGCAACCGGCCCGGCTCCAGAGGCTCCACACACCAGGTAAGTGCGTGCGGGGCCCAGGAGCAAGGCGTGATCACGCACTATTTTTGGCTTCTAGCTTCTAGCCAAAAATGAAAAGGTGCACGATCGGCCCCTGTCAGCCCCTGGAGCGTTGCGTGATTATGAGTGTGTCATGCATATCACTCCTCACAATCGAGCAACACTCCAGGCCCTCTTTCTCATGGAAAATACTGTTTAAAAGGGCTTAACAAACCAGCGGCTTGACAATCTGTTCCATCTCATATAGTTCTTTAAACAGTTATGACCAGTGTCACATTTTGCAACTTTTGGTATCCTATTACACTCTGGTCATCATCTTTTTATACCTTTTTACTGAACCCAAGGGCTTCTCACCCTACACAATTATAGCACTGTGTATTCACTTTGACTGCCATAGCAACATCCTATGAAATCCCAGGATTTGCACTTTAGGGAGGGTCATTAAGAGTTCTCAGCCAAAGAACTTGAATGCCTCAGCAAACTACAAACCCAAAGATTCAACAGAAAGTTGCCATAGCAGCTAAAATGAAATTGAAGTGTTATAATTGTGATGTTTGAAAAGGCCCAGAAACATTCTCCATTAAACATGATGGTTTTGTTGGTGTTTCTGCCAACAGAAGGAAAGAAGGTAGCCCTATTTATTGTTGCTTTCCTCTCTTGTTCACACATGCCATTTTCAGTGCTAGAGAGATAATATTTAAAAAATGCTTTTTCCTGCACAGAAGATGCTGTAATTAGTGACATATTGTGTTGCTGTTTGCCTTCACATTGTCTCCAGCTTATGGCAACCCTAAGGCAAAACTATCAGAGAGTTTTCTGGAGCTGAGAATGTGTGAGGTGCACAAGGTCATTTGGTGGGTTTTCATGGCTGAGTGGGAAATCGAATCTTGGTCTCCAGAATCATAGTCCAGCGCTCAAACTATGCTGGCGACTTATTCTGCATGAATTCTCACATGACGGATTTTCACAGAAAACAGTATTTTCTGCACAGGAAACAGTTTTTTCTTTACAGAAAATATTTCTTTTCCTGCACAGAAAATGCCTGTGCAAAACAACAACATGCAAATTTTGTGCAAAATAAGTCCTGAATTTTGAATAGGCTGTGAAAACTGTATGGTTTAAATGTTTTTGTCTGAACTAGCAACTCCGTTCATGAATAAATCTGAATGAAAATGTGCACTATGAATATAGGGTTTTTCAGATAATACATTATGAACTGGTTATATTTCAAGTGCTCCGTTCATATTATAGTGGACATGCAGTTTCAGCTCAATCTAGATGACCTCAGGGTGTCAGGAAAAAGCAGTTAATTTTCTCTGCAATTGAAGTGACTCTGTGTTTGAAAGGAATACAAAGGCACTCTGTGAGACAGAATGATAGGGAGCATGGAATGTGCCTCGCTATGCTTCCTTCACTTTGCAACATTTGTAAGATTACGCAGGAGGGTGGTAAGAACTATTGTTTGTGTCAATTTCCTTTCTTGAACACGTGATGAATTTGCACTGGAGATGTATAAATTGCTTTGAATGTAAAGAGGCAGGGCCCAGACTTTTGAGAAAGGATCTCACTGGGACATTGTGCACAATAAATCTTTTTTTCTAAAACTGTGGGTCTCTATCTCAGTTCCGCTACAATATGTTACATATGGAGGAAGAGGAAGCTAGACACAGTCAAACCATAAGCGTCTACAGAAATAAATTTGGTAATTAACTATGATTGCAGAGTAAGTTCTGGAAGTTTAGGTACTGTTCCCTATATGACACATGCTGAATTAGGATCCTTGAGATTTCAAGGCCAAAACCTGATATCTAGAGACAACCTCTATGATGCAACAAGGGCCAGTCCCTAGTGATGTAATTAATCATTAACCACAGTTAAATAGAGTCTGCCATTCAAACAAAAACATATCTAAGATATGTGCAAAATATACAAATGTCAAGGCAATGTGCTCTCCTTTTCAAAGCAGTGTGCTCTCCTTGAATTTTGTTGGGAGATGTGAGAGACAGTAGTGAATCTCACAAGCTGAATAATTAAACTTGGCAAAGAGAAGGTATGCAACAGTCAGTCCCATACCACTACTCTATACACAGTGGGTCTACCAGAGGGATAAAGAGCAGACTTAGGCCCTTTTCACATGGCATTTGCCATGCAAAAAGGCCTCTGGAGCGTCGCACAATTGTGAGGAGCCGTCCACATGATGTCCTCACAATTGTGCAATGCTGCTGGGGCCGGCAGACCCCGATGGCGCACTATTTCATTTTCGTCTTCTAGCCAAAAATGGTGCGCAATTGTGCATCGCTCCAGGTCCCCGCGTGCACTTACCATGTGTGCAGAGCCTCCACAGCCGTGGCACTTGCACTTCCTGCCCCAGCGCAGCCTGGGAAAATCCCAGGCTGCGCCGTGGAAGGAAGAGGAGGAGCCCTCATGCTGCCTGCTCACTAGCAGGCAGGGGCTACGAAGACGAAGCAGCAGGACATGAGAGCCTCTTGCAAGAGGCTGCTTGCGCGATCCCTGCACCCCAGCACCGAGAAAAGGTAAGCTGCGGAAAGGGCCTAAGTCATCTTTTGTTAAAAAATATACCTCAATTAGATTTAATTACAAATACATACAAATAAAGGCTTCACTATATGTCATAATGAGAGGCCCTACCAACATGTGTTCTTCAAATATGTAGGAGAGAGGGAAAGCAGCACACACAAAATGATAATATACAAAAACTAATTACAGACCAACTCACCAAATAAGATTACTAAGAGCTGTAGAAAGAGAGAAGGTGTGTTTAAGCCCAACACACAAAAGTTACATAAACATGCGTATGCCCAAACTCTCAGAATTACATGCTAACTTGTGTGGTTGCTTGCTGCAAAAAGATCCCTCTGCTTCTCTCTGGAGAAAAGGGGGTGAAGTCCTAAGAGTCAGGACCAACCCCTGAGATCAGGGAACACCAATCATTGCACACATCGGGGCAGTTCAAAGAGGAGTCCAGAAGATTTCTGACGATTCTGCCACGCATGCTGTTTTACGGGGTTGAGAGCTTGAGTATATGAGATACGCTAACTTAAAAAGTGGGTATTCAGAGGAAAAAAGAGCCAGCAGATTTGTATCAGTATCACAGCACCTGTTGGCCTTATGCTGTTAAACATTAGCATTCCATTCTATAATCAAAAGCTTGAATATGTTGTCAGGGACAGGAAGCTAAATTCAGACAAGAAGAGTCCCAAAATGTTCCTGCCAATGGATTAATTGTCCGTGCAGCCCTTCTCCATTTCCTGATGGAGCACCTCATAAAATGGCTTAGTCAAGCACTGAAAGTTTCACATTAAGCACCCATGATGCACTGTACTTCTTTTCTTTGCTGTAGCTTCACTGTTGTCGTCATAGGCCATCTCTGCACTGGACTGTTATAGCGCTATCATTCCACTTTCAACATGCTATGGAATCCTGGGGTTTGCAGTTTAGGGAGGGGCCTCAAAGGCCCCTCCCTAACAGTCTAGTGCAGAAATGGCCATAGTATAATCATCCCATATTGCATACTGAGAGAACTTGTCTTTGTATTATAGTGGTTAGGTCTAGATCTGGAGAGATCTCGGTTTTTCTTACCATTCAGCTGCTACATTTCAATGGGGGTACCTTGTGTTATTAGACAACCTCACTCTTTACAGAATAGTTGTGAGGGTAAAAGGGGAATGGAGAAAAACACGAGCTCCTTGGAGGAAATGTAGGAGACAAATGTTACAATTAAACAGTGGTGGACAACTTTGGGCCTTTTCCCCTACCCTGTTATAGTCCTATTATTCCACTTTCGACATCCTGTGGAATTCTGGGGTTTGTAGTTTACTGAGACCAAAGAGTCCTCTAGTTGAGAATTCTAAATGCCCCTCCCTAAATTACAAACCCCCAGATTCCATAGGATGTTGAAAGTGGAACAATAGCACTATAACAGTGTAGTGCAGAAAAGCCCTTTGTGAGTACTGGGGTCCATTTTGGGCCCTGCAACACTAGACTGTATTGGTGTTAGTGACGCATCCAGGGAAATGTCGTGTCTGTCAGGAACCGAAATCATGCACACAAACGTAACGGTGCAAATCACCATTTTATTTAGAGCGCAATACATCGTAACAGGACTTCAGCGAGCGATCTCAGGCAATTTAGCAGAAGCAAAACATAATATGCAAAAGATGCTTTCCCACAGTAAGAGATATCAAGAAACCTTGAATCAGTGTGGCTCTGGCTGGTAGTTCTTATCAGAGCTGCATTCCTGGCTTCGTTTACCTAATGGTCTCTGGTTTGTTTCCTTGGTTACAAGTAAGCAGCTAATTTACTACATCTCCTGTACTGGAATCATAGAATCATAGAATCATAGAAATGTAGAGTTGGAAGAGACCACAAGGGCCATCCAGTCCAACCCCCTGCCATGCAGGAAAACCCTCAAAGCACTCCCGACAAGTGGCCATCCAGCCTCCGCTTAAAAATCTCCAAAGAAGGAGACTCCACCACACTCTGTGGCAGCACATTCCACTGCCGGACAGCCCTGACTGTCAGGAAATTCCTCCTGAGGTTCAGGTGGAATCTCCCCTCCTGTAGCTTGCATCCGTTGCTCCTTGTCCTGGTCTCAAGAGCAGGAGACAACAAGCCCACTCCCTCCTTGACATGACATCCCTTCAAATATTTAAACATGGCTATCATGTCCCCTCTCAACCTTCTCTTCTGCAGACTAAACATACCCAGCTCTCTAAGTCTGTCCTCATAGGGCATGGCTTCCAGGCCCCTCACCATTTTGGTTGCCCTCCTCTGGACCTGCTCCAGCTTATCCATATCCTTCTTGAATTGGGGTGCCCAGAACTGGACACAGTATTCAAGATGAGGTCTAACCAATGCAGAATAGAGTGGTACCAATACCTCCCTCGATCTAGACACCATACTCCTATTGATGCAACCAAGAATTGCGTTGGCCTTCTTGGCTGCCGCATCACACTGCTGACTCATGTTCAGCTTGTGGTCTATGAAGACTCCTAGATCCCTTTCACACGTACTGTTAGCCAGCCACGTGTCCCCCATCCTATATTTCTGCATACCATTTTTTCTGCCTAAGTGTAGGACCTTACATTTCTCTCTGTTGAAGTTCATTTTGTTAGCCTTGGCCCAGCTCTCCAATCTGTCCAGGTCCTTTTGAATTTTGATCCTGTCATCAGGCGTATTAGCAACCCCTCCCAATTTGGTGTCATCTGCAAATTTGATCAGCGTGCTCTCTATTCCTTCATCCAAGTCATTAATGAAGATATTGAACAGCACCGGGCCCAGGACAGAACCCTGTGGCACCCCGCTAGTCATTTCTCTCCAGGATGAGAATCTGCCATTGGTGACCACCCTTTGGGTACGGTCAGTCAACCAGTTACAAATCCACCTGACAGTAGCCCTGTCCAGTCCACATCTTACTAGCTTCTTTGCAAGAATGTCATGGGGAACTTTGTCAAAGGCCTTACTGAAATCAAGATATACTATGTCCACGGCATTCCCTTCATCTATCAAGCAAGTAACTCTATCATAAAAAGAGATAAGATTAGTCTGGCATGACCTATTTTTGAGAAATCCATGTTGACTTTTCGTAATTACGGCATTGTTTTCTAAGTAATTAGAAACTGACTGTTTGATGATCCGCTCCAGGATCTTTCCAGGTACTGATGTCAGGCTGACTGGGCGATAATTATTTGGGTCCTCTTTTTTTCCCTTCTTGAAGATGGGGACAACATTTGCCCTCCTCCAGTCTGCCAGAACTTCTCCTGTCCGCCAAGAGTTTTCAAAGATTATAGCAAGAGGTTCCGCAATGACCTCTGCTAGTTCTTTTAAAATCCTAGGATGCAATTCATCTGGCCCTGGAGACTTGAATTCATCCAGTGCTGCCAGGTATTCCTGTACTACCTCTCTATCTATTCTGTGCTGTATTTCCCCCACTTCCTCACCTGCTCCCCAACTGCCAGGTTGTGTGTTTTTATCCTTTTGGGAAAAAACTGAGGTGAAGAAGGTGTTGAGGAGTTCTGCCTTTTTTCTTCCTTCTTAATTCACCATCTTCCCTGCGCAGTGACCCTATCGTCTCCTTCTTTTTCCTTTTGCTGCGGACGTATTTAAAAAAGCCCTTTTTATTGTTTTTAATGTCTCTGGCCAGCCTAAGTTCGTTCTGTGCTTTAGCCTTTCTGACCTTGTCCCTACATCTCCTGGCTACTTGCTTATAATCTTCTTTGGTGATTTCCCCCTTCTTCCATTTCCTGCACATGTTTTTCTTAATACTTAGCTCAGCTGAGAGTTCTTTAGTCAACCATTCCGGTTTGTTCAGATGCCTTCATTTTTCCTCCTTAATGGCACAGTTTTAGCCTGTGCCTTCAGTACCTCCCTTTTAAAGAACTCCCATGCATCCTCAACTCCTTTCTCATTGACTATTCTTGACCACGGGATTTCAGCCAGCAGCTCCTTCAGTTTACAGAAGTCTGCTTTTTTAAAATCTAAGACGAATGCCTGGCTACACTTGCCTTCTCTTCCCCACTGAATACAAAATTCTAATAGGGCATGGTCACTCTCTCCTAAAGATCCAACCAGTTCTACGTCATTAACAAGGTCTTCCCTGTTGGTCAGGATCAGATCCAGAATATTTGATCCCCTTGTCGCCTCTTCCACCTTCTGGACCATGAAATTGTCTGCAAGACAAGCAAGAAACTTGCTGGATCTTGCCGCCTTTGCAGAGTTTGACTGCCAACATATATCCGGGTAGTTGAAATCTCCCATTATTACTGTATCTCTCCTTTTTGAATGTGCAGTCATTTGGTCTATGAAAGCACCATCGAGGTCCTCAGTCTGGCTTGGAGGTCTGTAGTAAACCCCCACTATAATATCCCTATTGTTTCTCGCTCCCTTAATTCTTACCCAGATGCTCTCGACCTGGCTTCCGGTGTTCAAGTCATGGATCTCTTCACAGGTGAAAACATCCTTGACATATAAGGCTACTCCTCCTCCTTTCTTATTTGGTCTATTTCTACAAAATAGGTTATACCCCTCTATTCCTACATTCCAATCGTGAGACTCATCCGACCAGGTCTCAGTGATGCCTATCAAATCATATTTATTTTGCTGTACTAGGAGTTCAAATTCATCTTGTTTGTTTCCCATACTCCGTGCATTAGTGTAGAGACACTTAAGTCCCCGTGCCCTTCCTGCAAGTCCCATAGGGAGGGCTACCTGACATCCTGCCTGCCAGCCCGTTGCAGCTGACTGAGGGCAGGTATTGAGAGGGAGAAGCAAACCACCATGTTGGTGGGCAGTTTTGGTGTTTGTTGCATGATTTTCTGGCAAATAATTGTCTGAAAATCATGTTAAAAAATAAAATGGGGGGAGAATCTGGGGGCATTATGGGAGTACCTGGGAGTTTTAGGGGCCGCAGATGTGGGGTTCTGGGACTGCATCTGCCCCATGGGGCACTTTCTCCACCCCCTGAACTAAACAGTGAGCCTTGGTTCTGAAACCTGACTAGAGTACCCCTCTTGACTCAGTAAAGTTTATCTATTTGTTGACTCGCCATTCAACAACTGAATGTTGAATAACACACCAGTGCCATCTGCCTTGACTGACTTTTTTATGAGGGAAATTGATCTGGTCTATGGGACCCTCTTTCATCAAAAGATTGCAAAGAAGGATGATTTCAGGAAATATTCAGTATGACTTTTTTTACAGGGACTATGTTAAGAAAAAACATACACAAAATATTTATGTCTGAAATGTAAATATTGTGACATTGCAACACAGTCAGCTCAATGAAAAAAAGGATTTGCGAATCGACTTCAAGATTCTACCAATAATGTACAATGCCAAAGAAGAAAATTACAAGTTTTTCATGAAGGTGTTCTACCTGTATTTATCTTTGTAATGAGCCATCAGCCACCTATTGACTTCAGACAGGTGTTTGGCAACTGTGACATTTGCATAAAAGTCAAGAAGTTTCCATCAATACCATAGCATTTGTCTATCTTGATAATATGCTGACAAACTTCAGTGTCCCAACCTCAATTAACATGCGGTGGCAGAGGAGAGTTTCATGAATACAATACACTGACAGAATAACCAACCCAACAAACAAAAGGAAAGCAAACAAGAACCCCCCAAACCAAATTTTAAAATGGCCATCAGATAAAGGGACTTTGGAGCAAATCAAACCTGATTTTTTTTCGAGACACAGAAATGATTGCATTAAGGAGATAATGCTATAGCCAGATCATGAGAAAACTTATTGGAAAAGGCAATAATGCAGACAGAAGTTGAAGGGAGTAGAAAAGAGGAAGACCATACAATAGGTGATTGATTCTGTGACAAAAATCAAGGCCCTGACCTCAAAACCTGCTTTTTTTTTTGCAGACGAGGTGTGGGGGATAAGATATTTTAGTGATCACTGATTCATAGGATTGCCATATTAGCAAAATTGACTTGAGGGCGTGTAACTGACACACACAGCCCAATAACATCCTTGAATAGGTAATCAAGAATAGGATGTTAAGTCAGACTACAGGATTCCACAGTGTCCTTGCCAATGGACTAATTCTTCTGTCTGCCTGGAGGCCCCTCTCCATTTCCTCATGTAGTATCTTATAAAGGGCTTAGCTCAGCACTGGGCACTCACATCAAGGAACCATGAGCCTGCGTAGTCCCTTCGTCCTCTGCATCCTCACTGCAGGAGTCGTCATCACATTATGGTCTGATCTGCTGGGCATTCCTGGACAGGCTGAAGGTAAGAGCTTCATTCTCAGCCCCACTTATGCATGGCAGTGGTGATGGTGGTGATTAGGGCCACTTCTGCACTAGCCTGTTATAGTGCTATTATTCCACTTTCAACATCCTATGGTATCCTGAGGATGTTGGAAGTGGAATAATAGCACTATAACAGGCTAGTGCAGAAATGGCCTAGGACTCAAGGCAGCTTACAGTTTAAAAGAGCAATACAGTTAAAAATATGCAATATGTGCACATAAAATAGAAGGCATTTAACTAGCATTGCTTTTCATGACAACTATGGCCTTCCATTTAACAATAAATGTTTTGTCTGTGTTTGATTCTGTGTTTTGTCCAATGGCATGGCTGTAAAATCAGTTTTAGAGTTTTTAAAAAAGCTTTTCTACAAAAAGACACATAGAACAATTGGGAAGTAGGCAGCAAAGTAATAAGAGGAGAGCAGAAGACTCTTTACCCCTTATTCAGATGTGCAGAGAAAGATTACTGCACCTCAACAGTAATCTTTTCTCATTTCTCAAAGTTCATGCTCTATCTTTTTGTTCTCAGTTGCCATTTCTTTTGCTCTTTTTGGTATGCACATAGATACACAACACACTTCAAGATCTACCCTGCCAGGGAAATATGAAGAATGGATCTCCTCTCCTATTTGCGGCAGGGGAATCTTTTGTATTCAAAACGTTATTGAATGTTGCCAAAGATTTACTAGTAAGGAAAGAGTGGCTCACCATACATGATTTGACTACGATGCACATCAGTTCAAGTCAGCCTGGCCCACGGCAAGGATTCATGGGAGTTGTAGTCCAAAATTAGCTGGAGGGTCACATTCCTTGTCTTTCCAGAGAAGCCATCAACCAGTCATTCTGCTGGGCAATTAACATTCTTCGATACCCATATTAGGACCCAATATTATTTCAAGACAGACCCACAAAAATACCCATGAGTCTTTTTCTCTTTTTATTTCCCAACAGCACTACCTGAAAGATGTACACAACCTATGTCTCCTGGATCTGGCAGTGCAAAATTAACAGTCTTCTTTTTCAACCTTAATACCAAAAGATGTGAGTTGTTCACTTATCGTGGCTCTGGGGGTAATCAAAATAGATTCCTTCGTAAAGAAGATTGCATCAAAGAATGTGGAGCTAAGGTAAGAACAAAGATCCTTCTCCAGTGAACTGAAAGCAATTGCACTTCTTCTTTTAACATTATTCACATCCAGTCTTGGAAAAGAGTTGAGTTTTCCTGTTGGGGGGGAGTGTGGTGTGATAACATAGGAAGCCACCTTAGACCAACTTGGACCACTGATCCATCCAGTATGGACTACATCAGGGTAAGGAACTGTGAATGTCCAGATGGTTTGGACTGCTTCTTCCATAATCACTCACATTTCCCTGTGTTGACTAAGACTGATGGGATTTGTAGGCCCAAAACATCTAGAAGCCCACATTGCCTCCTCCTAGAGCCCATTCATACTATACAATTATAGCTCTATTATTCCAATTTAACTGTCACAGTTCCATCCTATGGAATCCTGGAACTAACTGTTTAGGGAAAAGCATTAGGAATTCTCAGTCAGAGCACTCGACTCCCTCACCAAACTACACCTCCAAGGATTCCATAGGATGGAACCATGGCCTTTAAAGAGGAAAAATACTGCTATAATTGTCTGATGTGAATGTGCTCCATGTCTAGATTGAATGGTTTCCCAAGGCCTACTGCATGTTGTTAGCAGTTGAAACAATCTGTTTTCCTACAAAGTACTACTACCGAGCTATGGTACTTCCCAGATTCCTGGTTTCTACTTGGAAAGAAAGAAAGAAGGAAAAAGAGAAAGAAAATGGAAATAGATCTTGTAGCTGAGAAAGTGCAGAACCTTGACACAAACAGCAAAACAGAGCAGAGCATCCATAGAATGGAAATTTGATGCAGCAGAGATAGAGTTTTTTTCCTATCACTTCCCCTCCTGCACTGGATCAGTAGAGGAAGAGAAACATTTGCTCAGGGCTGAAGCATGCGGCCATGATAAGGGATCTCATTCCTCTGAAGGGGAATATCCCATTCTGGGTTTTGACACTGATGAATACACATTATCCAAGGGGGATCACCATTACAGTGGATATATGTGTTAGAGATGTCAAGTACTCACCTCTTTTAACTTGACATCCCAGAGCAGGGTATACCTTTGCACATGAGATGAGAATAGAATTGTCATTGAGCAAATAGATCTAGTGAGGAAAGGGCCAGGCAGATAGACAAATGAGCAATGTAGGAGGAGCATACTGGTGATCTAGTTCCTTGGAGTGATAATGCTGGAGTGGGAATCACGTAGCCTTCCAAAGTTTATTGGGCTGCAATTCCCACGAACTGTAACCAGCTCAAACAATGAGAAGGAACATTGGGAGTGGCAGTCTAACACAATGGCCCTTTCCACAGCTTACCTTTTTGCGGAGCTGGGGTGCAGGGATCGCATGAGCAGCCTCCAGCGAGAGGCTCTCACATCCCCACTGCTTCAGCTCTGCACAAGCTGCCTGCTCCCAAGCAGGCAGCGCAAGAGCCCCGCCTCTTCCTTCTGCAGCACAGCCTGGGAGTTTCCCAGGCTGCACTGGGGCAGGAAATGCGACTGCCGCAGCTCTGGAGGCTCTGCACGGACAGCAAGTGCACGCGGGGCCCTGGAGCAATGCGTGATTGCTCACCATTTTCGGCTGAAAGCCAAAAATGAAAAAGTGCACGAGCAGAGCCTGCCCTACCCTGGAGTGTTGCATGATTGTGAGTGCATCGTGCAGATCGCTCCTCACAATCCCATGACGCTCCAGGTGCCCTTTTGCATGGCAAATGCCATGTGAAAAGGGCCAACCTCTGGAAGCCCACATGAATTCTGTTGCTATGGCTGAATTACAAAAATGAAGTAACAAAATGACATTTGGCCCATTAGAAATTTGAGCCAGTTTAGCACTGGGACAGCAGGTTTCCATACAGCTTTGTGCAGAAAGAACTTCCACTGAGTTCAATGGGATGTACTGAGTACATGACTGCAGCTTGAGTAATAGATCAAGATTTATTGCTTCAAAGCTCACCTCTATCGTGCTAAGTACCTCTAGGGAAGTTATCCTCTCCCAATACCACTCTGAAGTTTAAAGAGTTAGTAACCCATCTGATTTAATTGTTCTGAATGTTCTGGGCTGGGGGATCTGTATTACTCCAGATATTCTTGGACACCACATTTCATTGGTCTCAGATGGCCTGGCCAATGCCAAAGAATGATCAGAACAGCATCTGAAAGGAAAGATTTCTTATCTCATCTAAAATTCTCTTATTAAATCATATGTTAGCAGCTGTTAAAGTTGTGCTTCTAATCTACTGTGGTTTCCCTTCTGGCTACCA
The DNA here is from genome assembly GCA_948472985.1 of Iguana delicatissima. NCBI lineage: Eukaryota > Metazoa > Chordata > Lepidosauria > Squamata > Iguanidae > Iguana > Iguana delicatissima. The sequence continues at coordinate 95,312 of CAOKZL010002623.1, read as the reverse complement.
ATGCTAGGAATATTATTATTCCTTGGTGACATTCTTTTTCCCTTTTTCCACAGCATAACCTTAAATCCTACCATATAGACCTGAGGATGCAACATTTTCTGGCTCATTACTGTGTCATTCACTCCTGTGAAACCATGATGTCTCCCAATAGGCTGTACTAGCCTTAGCCAAGATTCCTGCATGCTCTCCGATAAAATGTTCTGTTCTTTCTGCTTCTTGTGGGTTCTGTGTCCTGTGTAGCAGTTTCCTTATTTATTTATTTAGGGTCTAAAGCTGCATGTCCTGAGGCACAGTCTAGGTGGACATCTAGATAGGAAGCTGCTTCTGCTCTGTTTCTACTCACATGTATTGCTTCACTCTTATCTAACAGTAGGGCCAGCTTTGATGAAAGGACAATGAGGCACAAGAGCCTTTTAAAGCAAGGTTGACCTTTCCTATCAGAAAAGCAGTGAATCTTTACCTGAGTACTTGGTTTGGTCTGGAGGAATCAGTCCTCTATGCCCTGATACAAAAAAAGATGAAAGAAGTTACATGAGTGGATCACCAGAGTGAAAACTGGAGAGAGCTCCTCTACCTTTAATGGATGTGTAGAAGAAGGAATTTCAAGAGCTTGTCATGCAACCAGGTAAAAAGCAATACTTGCTGAAATTTCCTCTTTTGCACAATCATACGGGAGCCCTCTCCAGCTTTCACTCTGGCAACCCTAGTTGTAAAAGCATAATTATTATAGAAAAATTCTTATGGGCTACTAGCCTATATACCCAGCATTGCCCAGGATTTTATTTTCTCATAGGTAATATTTGTTAGAAAGATTTGAGATCCTGTGTCTCTAATTCCCCAAACTGTATTGTCCAGTACTTATAACTTTTCCCCATATTCCCCAATCTACTCTGTATTCAGAGTATGCAGAGGTTGAGTTCCTGAGGGAATACATTGCCCTCCTCCTTACTGCTAGGCCTCATCTCCATAGCAACAGGCCTATTCAAGACAGACACAGTTGAGTGAGGCCCAAGAGCTCTCTGGCTGAGAATTCTAAAGGCCCCTCCCTAAACTGCAAAACCTAGGATTCCATAGAATCTTCTTAGGCAGCCAATCATAGGAGGTCTTTGCCTGACACGGACAAACAAACTTTAAGTTTTATATATTAGATTAGTTAATGCCAACACCTGCTTGGAATTCCTTAGTTTTACACAGTCTCTAACCCATGACAGGTTCCTAAACAAACAGTTCTCCACTTTCACCATCTGTGAGCACTTGTTGCTTTGGCAATTCATCTGCATGGTATGTACTCCCTCTTGAGTGAACACTTTTTTGCATCGTAGTCATCCCAGCATCAGCATCAGTCTCAGGAGAACTTGGCTTCTCTTGCCATTCAGCTGTTCAATCTCTCTAGGAGAACCTTCAGCACAGACACCTTCTCTCAGGCCCTTTTCACACGCCATTTTCCATGAGAAAGGGTGCCTGGAGCATCCTGCGAATGTGAGGAGCGATCTGCACAATGCACTCACAATCGCTCGATGCTCCAGGGGCTGGCAGGCACTGATTGCACACCTTTTCATTTTTGGGTAGAAGCCGAAAATGATGCGTGATCGTGCATTGCTCTTCGGCCCCGCATGCGTGAGCCTCCAGAGCCACACCAGTTGCGCTTCCTGCCCCAGCGCAGCCTGGGAAAGTCCCAGGCTGCACTGCAGAAGGAAGAGACGGTGCTCTCAGACATGAGCAGCATGGATGTGAGAAGCTCTAGCCAGAGGCTGCTCGCACCACCCCTACACCTCAGCGCCAGAAGAGGTAAGGTGCAGAAAGGGCCTCAGTCTAATTTACCTTACAGGGCTATTCCAAGGGGAAGGGAACATCTACCTATACCACATGAGTTCCTTGGAGAAAATGCAGATTATAAAATCATAATTAAGGCCCTTATTGCATGGCATTTGTCATGTGAAAGGGCCTTCGGAGTGTTGTGCAATTGCAAGAAGCATTTCAGACAACATCCTTGCAATCGTGCAACACTGCTGGGGCCAGCAGATGCCGATTATGCACTATATCATTTTCGGCTTTTAGGCAAAAATGGTGTGCGATTGCACATAGCTCTGGGACCCCACATGCACTTACTGTCTGTGTGGAGCTGCCAGAGCCGCAGCCCTCGTGCTTCCTCCCCCAGCACACCCTGGGAAAATACCTGGCTGCGCTGCGGAAGGAAGAGGCGGAGCCCTCACGCTGCCTGCTGGCTGGCAGGCAGCTGCTGCAGAGCAGAACCAGCGGGGATGGAAGAGCCTCATGGAAGAGGCTGCTCGCATGATCCCTGCATGATGACATCGGAATCAGGTAAGGTGCAAAAAGGGCAGGAAAATCCATCATCCTGACTAACAAAGGAACTGTTTCCCAGGCATTTGAAGAACTTGCTCAGCCTGCTAGAGAAGCTGAAATTACTGAAAGCTACATTGTTGTTGTTGGCAACATGGCTATTTGATTAACTAGCAACTGCCCAGTTACTCTGTTATGCATTCTCAAGCAATATTAAACTGGTATAGAGTGAATGTGAGAGCTAACTGTCACTTCTCACCAATTTTTCCAGAAATCTAGAACCTCTATACTCCATCCCTTAGCACTCATAGTTGTCAGCTCTACATGGAGTAATTAAAGCAGATACAGAAGGATAAAGCTTACCAAAATGATGAGGATAGATACTAAGCAAAGTTATCCAAAAAAGAAAGCAACAACAACAAATGTGACTAAAGGATGCAGCATAATATGAAATATCCCAGATCCAGAAGGACTCCAGACCCCAAAACTTGTGGGTTCGTTTGTTTTTTTGATAATTTCAAATCTCAATGTTTTAAATATTGAAAAATTGATATGAAATTCATCTACTGTTTTCATACCAGGACCACTTAGGAGGAAGCCAATGAATGCGAAATATAATGAGTTGTGAATGAATGTTATGTATTGACTTTTTAAAAATGCAAAACAACAACAACAACAACTCAGTCCTTTCACAATGGATAACAACCTTGGCTTTTGCAGCGTCTCCCACTAACTGATTGGGTTTGATTTGCATATCAGGGTGGTGTTCCATTCTTTGTGGAGACCCCAATGGACATCAACTGTGATGAAGGACTGCTTCAAATGGCTAAGAAATAATGAGCTTTGCTTTGAGTTTTATTGCTGCATCCCAATGATTTCCATGTAGCCATGGCACAACTATGGCCCTTTCCGCAACTCACCTTTTCTCATAGCTGGGGTGCGGGGATCCAGCGAGAGGCTCTCACGTCCCCACTGCTTCAGCGCCGCACAAGCTGCCTGCTCCTGAGCAGGCAGAGCAAGAGCCTCGCCTCTTCCTTCTGCAGTGCAGCCTGGGAGTTTCCCAGGCTGCACTGGGCAGGAAGCATGACCGCCACAGCTCTGGGGGCTCCACACGCACGGCAAGTGCATGCGGGGCCCTGGGGCAATGAGCGGAAAATGAAAGCCAAAAATGAAAAAGTGCACAAGCGGTGCCTGCCCTACCCTGGAGCGTCAAGCGATTGTGACTGTGTCATGCAGATTGCTTCTCACAATTGCACGATGCTCCAGGCACCCTTTCGCATGGCAAATGCAGTGCAAAAAGGGCCTATGACAACATTTCATTTTGACAAACCCTTGAGCCTAAGTTGACCTGGAAGCAGGATAGATCAGGGCCCTGGCATCATTATAGGATACAGTTCAAAGTATCAGTTAGGACATATAAAGCCCCATCTGGCCTCATTCCAGACAGACTGGCTGTATCTGCACATACGGGTGTGCAAGCATTTAAAATCTTTGGAGAAGGACCTTCTCTCAGTCCCACCACTATCTCAGGTACAAGGACAAAAAATAGGGCCTGCTCGTTGGTTGCTGTAGCCTCTGGAACTCCCTGCTCAGGAAGGCAAGGGTTACCACCTCCTCACTGTCCTTCCATCGACAGGCAAAGCCTTTTCTATTGCTTTTAGAACTGAAGGTTGTTAAAGAAAGGGCTTCAGAGAGTTTTTGAGACTAAGGGAGTCTGTTAGAGCTTGCTTCTACAGAGCGGTAGCTCATGTAAATTAACAAAAGAATCATATACATATCTATTCGGAAATAAGTCCAATTAAATTCATGGGACTAATTCTCAAGTAAACATCCACAAGATTCTTGCCTATGCAACATCTTAAAAGATTGTGGGAATGCATCTTTTTTTTTAAATGATAATCATATTTGTTTGTACATTAGAATAATATATTAGTATTTGATCTAATTCTATTGCACTTGTCTCCTGGAACTGAGGGTGTTATACACGATGTTTCCTCACTCTCGCTCCTGTTTTTATCCTACAATCCTGTGAAATAGGTTAGGCTGACAGGCTGTGACTATCTCACCTCATGAGCTTTGTGAGAAATACAGGGATCTGATATATAGTATGTGTTGAGCAGATGGAGCAGGTGTGTGTGTTGAGCACACAACTGTTAGTGTTACCCTGTAAACTGGGGGTCCCGGGAGGGGCGCCCAAATAACCAAACAAGCAAAAATGGGGACAATTAGCTGTAGCACTCTCTTGGCTAACGAGAGGCAGGGCAACGCAGAGAGATCTTTTATCCTATGTATAACGGTTCAGGTCAGTGAGGAGTCAAGCAGTTTAAAATGCTAACAGTTTTTATTAAGCAAAGAAAACAGTAAAACTCAAACACACCTAACTAGAGAGGAAAGGAAGAGAGTTTTAGAGAAATAAGCAATACGCCACCTGTCCGAAGTCCTGAAGATACCAGTTGGAGAGAAGGAAGGAAACCCGGTGTGGAGACCGAGGGGAATCTGTGGAGCCGAGCAGCAGCGAGGCGAGGGCGAAGATCCAAGAGGAGCTTCGAGTGATTTCAGCTTAGTGATTTCAGCTCAGTCCAGTGAGAGTTCCAGTGATTTCAGCTAGGCTCGACGAGAGTTCCAATGAGCTCTCAAGACGGGGCAACTTTTATAGGGAAAGAACAACCGCAGGCTAGTCTGGCTTTTGCAAGAGAACAATGAATTTTGGTCGGGAGCTCCGAAAGGTTGGAATTTGCATGATTGAGTTATGAACCAAATTGACAATGGTATAGCTGGTATGCAGATGTGGCTAGCTTGATCATTAAGTGCCTGACTGGCCAGGGTGCTTTTACAGACAAACAGTCCTCTTTGTCTTACAATCAAGGTGTTTGTTTTGGGTGGCTACCCCCTGAAGCGGAACTGGCTATATCTGGTGCTTTACAACTATCGCCCATGCAGCGCCCAACAAACACTCGGCTGATGGGGAAAGAGGGCCAAATTATGATATCAAAATGATATCACAGTTCACCAAAACCCAGACCAGAATGCTGTGGTAGCATTAGTCTGAGAGAAAGTTGTCATTCTGAGCAGGGTCTGATGTAGTATAGTATTTAAAATCACATTACACACATACACGCACATGCACCCACAGTTATATTTACAGTTAGAGTTTTCTCCCTAAATTCAGTACATAAATCCATAGATTTCTCTGCTTAAAATATTACAGTTTTATGTATTCTTCCCCATTAATAACTTGCATCATGCCTTTTGATCCCATCCTCTTGTTGTTCAGCCACATGCTTTACAAATTCATATGGGCGTCCTTATTTTCACCTGCAAAATGTTGGAGAATATGGAAAGTGTTTCTTCACCAGTTATGTAAAAACTAGTACAGAGAGATGGTGTCAGAAAATATTCAGTAAACTGTTCTTTACACGAATATTTGTTTCTGAAATAGAGGGTCACCCCAATCCAAAAAAAAAGAAAGAATCTCAACTCATTTCAGGAAACTGTGAGGTACCAAACACTACTGAAGGACAAAACTGATCATTTTTCATAAACGCATTCTCCTTAGATTTATCATTGCAATGAGGTGTCAGCCACATACTGAACACAGAGGCTCTTGGGAATTGTAACTTCTCAGGTCTTCCAAGATCTTGCATCACAGTCTAAATTTCCTACTGTTTCCTGGCATTTTACCCACACTCTAAAATTTAAAGCCTAGAACATGTTGTAGTGTGCTAGGTCTCTGACACTAAGCAGATAGCTTTCACAATTCTTGTTTAGCATCATGGCCTAACAGCTGTCCAGTGGTATGCAAGAGTTAATTTAAATTAGTTACCTTGCTGGATACTTCTTGCATTCACTTTGGAGTTTGAGGCCAGGAAAAGATAGGAAGGCAGAGAACTAACTAGGAGAGTGAATATTTCTCTGTTGTTCACTTGCTTGTACTGTCCTCATAGCTATTGTGGGAGATGGGTCACATTTGTGCACTTTGATTTTCTTTGTTTCTGCACTATGTAAGCCAGGGCTTTCCAAATGGTGTGCTGTGACACATAAGTGTGTCCCGTGAAGTGTGTAGGTATGTCACCTACAATCTTGGAAATGTATATTATTATTGATCAATCATATTTTTTAAAAAACTATGAAAGGTTTTCATGAGATATGTTGTTTCCCCATACATTTTGTTATTACAATTTATGTATATGTCTGTTATCTCTTATAAGGGGTTAGTTGAAGCTCTGGTTTGCTAGTAAAACTGGAATTACTGTGTCGTAAAATGATGCATGTCCAAAAGTGTGCCACCAGCATGAAAAGTTTGGAAAGCTCTGATGTAAGCATTGGGAGCCCATCTTCCATTGGCCTCCCTGGGAGTGGGGTGCATCCCAGCCCAAGGGCTCCCTATATGTCCAGCAATGGGGATTTGAACTGAGTGGCAGCCAAGGGATAAGTTGAGATAGAATTTATCTGGCCACCCAGTTCTACAATTGGCTGTGAGGGGATGCTGAACCTTATCAGCAAAAGGACTGGAATGCTTCTCTGTTGTGTAGTATCTGCTGCATCATTTACTATCAATAAAGTTTATGCTACAGCAGTGATGGTTGCCAGTGTTTTGCACCAAGAGAACTCTTGGAGAGAACCCTTGTCAATTCTGGCATAAGACACATAAGCATGTGTGCATATACACGCGCACGCACACACACACACTTTGTTTCCTCCCCATGTACATAGAGCTATTCCAACAACCAGTCTGGATGGAGGTACCAGAAACATCCAGAAAAGGCCAGTCCTCCCAAAAGGCTATTCTGTGTCTCGAGAAAAACAAAGGATTCTCTCTCTTCTGGAACACACAGGAGGATGCCTCCCCACAAAATGTTAAGAGGAAGAACCCCCTCCCCCTTGCCTACAGGGCAGGGACAGGGGAAGCCAGCAATTGGCCCAGTCCATCGTAATGAGACAAATGGATTCAATGTACTGGATTTAATGTAATGTAACAGATTCAATGTAATGGATGCCTCATTGATCGGGGGAGGCTTTTGTTCAGCATTATGATGGCATTTATCATCAAATGTTAAACTGCGCAGAAACTGGGGGAGAAGAGGGAGATGGCATTTGCATCAAAAGTGCTATAGCATTTGTCTGCTTCAATATTGCTACAGCCAGAGTGGTGTAGTGGTTTGAGCGTTGGATTACAACCCTAAAGACCATGGTTCAACTCCCTGCTTAGCCACGGAAACCCACGGGGTGACCTTGAGTGTGTCACACACTCTCAGCCTCAGAACACCCTGTGATAGGGTTGCCATAAATCGGAAATGACTTGAAGACACACAACAACCATAATTTCAATATTATGCTGATAAACTTTAGTGTGATGATCAAATTAAGTGTTCTAGAGGAGAGTTTAAATTAAGGTATAATATACTGAATGGATTGTGAGAAATAAGCCTGAAGGAGGAGACAGTAATCATAGAGAGAGTTAAAGGCTTTAGATCCTTCAAAACAGGAAGATCACACAAAAGATGGATTGATTCAATAAAGGAAATAAAGGCTCTGAATTTTCAAGACCTGAGGAGGACTAGGAACAAACAAATAATGTGTTTAATTTGCAAATTACATACACTTCCATAGTATCCAATTGGATTTGGGGGATTGGAATATGGCAGCCCTAAAAAGCCTCCTGTGACTTTTCTGTGATGAAAGAAATTGTTCTGGTGAACCTCCATCATTCACTAGCAGATTGGTAAATGATCTGAGTGTCTGTGTGTGTGCATGGGAAACAGAGAGAAAAAGAGGGAGAGAGAGTTAACACAAATAGGACAAATATTTTTTTTCTACTTGAAAGTAGTTTCACCTGCATTTCTGAAGGAAACAGCATTATACTTTTCCTATGATTCACGCTGTTTGTCCTCATTTTATTCTGCTTTTTTCCCTGTGAATTAAATGACAGTATGTTGTTACTGAGGTTTAGGCCTACCTGGCGATGGCACCCGATATCACTTTGATATCATAATTCGGCCTTATTCTACCACCCTTCTCCACATGTTTGTGAGGCCCCCGGACAAGCACAGAACTAGGCTCAGCACTTAACTGCTGAAATATTCTCAAACACTACAGGCAAGCCAGAAATAGCTAGATTGCAGCTTCAGGGACCTCCCCGGCAAACACCACATTATGTATGCGCGCTACCTACAAAAGGCTCCCTGCCCCGAGCAGGCAACTTGACAAAGGCTGAACCATCCTCTGTCAAGCATTGCACATTTACATACTGGCTGCACCATTGTTAATTCAGCTCTGATTCCATCATGCTAAATTGTGACCTTTCGGAGACATTGTCTCGCACCCAAAACTCATTGTTGTCCCCGAGTAAGGCATAGCCTGCAGTCACACTTCTCCCTATAAAAAGCCCTGATTCCGAGACCCTCCTCGGATTGCTCCCGAGTACCAACTGCCTTGCTGCCGCCTTGCTTGGCGAGCTTCCCCTCAGCCCCACGTGCTGAGCCACATCGAACCCCAGCATCGCTCTCTATCTTCTTCCAGGCTTCAGGAACAGGTTTCGTATCACCCGAATCAACTATCCCTCTGAAAATCCCGCTATCTCACTCACACCTTTATTTTCCTGAGTTATCTGTGTGCGTGTGTTGCTTACCTTGTGTGCCTGTATTCAGTAAAGATCATTCATTATTTTCAAACCGGTCTGCCTCTTGACTTGGCCTGACCCCATAACCACTGGGTTACAAGAGCCTGCTAAGTTACCCTGCCTCTCGTAACGCTAAAGCAGTGCTCTGAGCTAATTTTCCCCACCTATAGCTGAGCACATTTGGGTGTCCCTTCCGGGACCCCCAGAAAACAGGGTAACAGTGTAACTGTCTTGCAAGGGTACTTCTGGCATTCTTATAGAAATGCATATTTTTGCAATCAGCACAAAATAACGACAGCAACATCAACCACCTGAAGACAGAAAACTAAAATGACACTATCAAAAATTCCTGTGTGTTACAAACTGTCATTATCATCTATAGTGCAACAGCATTTCTGTCTGTCTGTTCCTTCAGGATGCCTGTTGACTTATGACAAGCCTGTGAATTTTATTGGGTTTTCTTTGAAAGAAATATTCACAAGTGGTTTGCCATTGCCTTCCTCTCAAATTTAACCAACAACACCTGATATTCTTTGATGGTCTCCCATCCAAGTACTAACCTGAGCTGATCCTGCTTAGCCTCCAAGATCAGACAGGATCTATTTTTCCAAGATTTTTCATCACAGTCTAGAAGAAAAGTTTCCTTACTCTCTCCTGACATTTCAGTCATACCATAAACTTGAAGGCCTACACTGTTCTTTCCTTCTCCTCTTTGCTATTCTAGAAATGAGCCTTGACAGAGGCACAGAAAGGGATTCCTGTCCCAGAATGCCATTCTATGTCTCAAAAAAAGGAGTCCCTCTATTCTGGAATGAGCAGGGGGATGCCTTTACCCAAAATGGGATGGAGAGGAACCTACAAAGAACAGGTGGGGGCAGATGAAGTCAACTGTTTCCCCATGTGGCCACAATGGAAGTAATAGATCTGTCCTATTCCAGAAGTCTGGATGCACCATTGACCAGGAGAGCATTTTGTCCTGCATAACTCTGTTATTTCATAGGGTCTCCATAAGTTGCAATTGACTCGTCAGCATGTTACATATACACACATCCAACGACATCCTTGAATGTCTTGCCAAGAACAGGACATTTGGCCAGACTGCCGAATACCACAGTGTCCTTGCCAATGGACCAAATGTTTTGAATGCCTAGATGCACCTCTCCATTTCCTCATGAAGCACTTCATAAAATGGCTCAGCTCGGCACTGAGCACTGGCATCAAGCAACCATGAGTCCGTTTGCTGTCTGTCTCCTCACTATAGGGGTCTTGTTCATACTGTGGTCTGACCTCCTGGGTGCTTCTGGGCAGGCTGAAGGTAAGAACTTAATTCTCCGCCCTGCAGAGGAATCCTGCAATCCCCTGCCCCTGTCTTTCTTGAGAACTCTGGCCTGGCAGTTAGCATACATTTCTGTGTTTAATCCTGTGGAAGAGTTGCTAATATATGAGAGCCAGTTTGGAGTAGTGGTTTAAGACCTGGACTACAACTCTGGAGATTAGGATTCTATTCACTGCTCAGCCATGGAAACCCATGGGGTGACTTTGGGCAAGTCACGCTATCTCAGCCTCAAAGGAAGGAAAAGCTAAACCCCTCTGAATAAATTCTGGCAAGAAAAACCCTGTGATAGGTTTGTCTTAAAACAACCTGAAGGCACACATTTATGTGGGGGTTTTTGTGTATGTGTTCTGTATATGTGTGCGTGTGTGCGTGTTGTTGTTGTTGGGTGCCTTCAAGTCAGTTTCAACTTACAGAGACCCTAAGGTGAACCTATCATGGGGTTTTCTGGGGCTGAGAGTGTGTGACATGCCCAAGGTTACCCAGTGGGTTTCCATGGCCGAGTGAGGAACTGAGCCCTGGTCTCGCACACACATACACATATATACACACACCTATACAAACACGCACACATATGTGTATGAAAAATCCAAGCTTACATTATTCACAGAGAAGTACTACAGGTAGTACGAATGGGGGACCTAATTACCCTAATGGCTTCAGACCCTGTCTGATCTTGAAAGCTAAGCAGCTTTGGGTTGGGTTAGTACTTGGACGGGAGACCAACAGATTCCAGGTGCTGTTGGCTGTATTTCAGAGGAAGGAACTGGCAAACTCAGCTCTGAGTATTCCTTGCGTAAGAAAACCCTATGAAATTAATGGGGTTGCTATAAGTCAACAGGCAATTTGAAGGCATATACAGCCACAGTACTAGGGATGGGCCACCTGAATCCTCAAATCCAAATCCCAGTGCAAAAATAGGTGAAGCGAATCTTTCAAATCCACCAACCAAAAAAAACAAGTTTTTTTTTTAAAGTTCTGTTTAAAAAAAGTTTTAAGAAATTTAATTTTTTTTAAGAAGTTGCTTTTTAAACCCCTTTTTAAAAAAAGGATTTGAAAGATTCAAAATTCATGAGATTTGTGGATTCCCAGAACCTTCCTGGAATTCGGATCTGGATTCGGGTTCAGAAATTTCTGGATTCGTCCCATCCCTACACAGTACCCATAGGGAAGCAAGTAGCACAGCATTAATAGGAAGACAGGAGACCTGCCACCTTTCTTTCATATCTGCAGAAAAGAATAATTGCACTCCAAAATGAGTTTGAAGCTCAGCCCTGTATCTCTGTGACCCAAACAGCAGATTCTTTTCTTCTTTGCGGTAGGCACGGGCAAACCCAACACACACTTGAGGATTCCTGATGGGAAATGTGAAGGATGATTTCCTTCCCCAATTTCAGTGGAATATTCCTCATTCAAAACATTCCTGAAAGTTACCAGTGATTTTATAGACCAGAAAGAGTGGCCCTGCAGATGTGATTGGACTACAATCCACATCAGCTCGAGGAAATATTACCAATGGTGAGGGTTCACGGGAGACATATTTCAATACCAACTTAAGGGCCATATTCTTTGTCTCCTCAAATCAGTCATAAACTAGCCATCCTCATGAACCATTAACACTCCTTTCTTCAGTCCCAGCATTGCTTCATGACAGATCCACAAAAATATCTATGAATCTTGTCCCTCTCTTTTCCCCCAGTAGCACTGTCTGAAAGATGTACTCTCCCAATGGATGCTGGTTCCGGCAATAAAAAAATAACAGTTTTTTACTACAACATTAAGAGAAAGAAGTGTGAGTCATTCACTTATCGTGGCTCTGGGGGTAATAAAAATAGATTCCTGCGTAAACAAGATTGTGTCAAGGAATGTGGTGGCTAAGGTAAGAAGAAAGAGTCTTCTTCAATGAACCAAAAGCAACTGCACTTATTCTTGTAACATTGTTCACCTCCAGTCATGTACTGGGAGACTAAGAGTTGAGTTTTCTGTTGGAAAGGAGTGTGATCCAATAACATAGGAAGCCACTTTAGACCAAGTGAGACCATTGATCCATCCTTTAGTTCAGAATGGACTACACTGTGGTGAGAAACTGTGGCTACCCATATCTTTTTGACTACATTTCCCCTCATCCCTCACACTTGTCTATGTTGGCTATGGCTGATGGGATTTGTAGGCTTCAAACATCTAGGGGCCCAGATGTCCACTACTGGTCTACACTGGCTGGCTTCCCAAGTGCTATGAGGCATTGTCAGCAAGTGAATCAAGGATCTTTCTCACACAAATATATTCACTACTACTGGTTATGCCCCTCTATCAGATTCTTGCCTTCTGTTTTTGAAAACAGTAAGTGAGGAGAAATAGGTCCTCTAGTTGGGAAAGTGCAGAACCTTGAAACAAAAGCAAAAGAGAGCAGAGTACTCACAAAATGAAATAGAGCACCCACAAAATGGTACTAGGATCCAACAGGGATGCCCATTCCTCTTTCGTGTTTCACTCCTCCTCCTGCATTTGAGTAGTAAAAAAAAAAGAGAAGCATTTGTTCTGTGCTGAGACATGGAGATATGACAAAGTATCTCATTCCTTTGAAGGAGATTGTCTCATTATAATCAAATGGATGGCTTTAGGGCAGGTGTATGTAAAGTGTGATCCATGGGCCTCATGCAGGAACATTTTTGTGGCCCCAGGATCAGAAAAGCTTTTTGCTCTGAAATGCCCTCTGGTAGTATTTCCACCACTTTTGGGCCCTTCTGGACCAATTTAGAACCCAGAAAGGGCTAACGTGGTCGCCTGGGGTATCAATGAAGCCCTCTAACTTTCCACAGTTGCTCACTCCTGCTTTAGGGGGACAATCAGAAAGACCAAAGAGGCAAAACAAGGGGACCAGAATGGTGGTCCAACTCCTTTGAGTACAAATGCATTGGACTGCAACTCCCAGCACCACCAGCCAGCATAATCAATGAGAAAAACTGTTGGGAGCTGCACTCCAGCACAACCCCTGGAGGGTCCCAAGAATTCCATTGCTGTGACTGAATTACAAAAATGAAGATTGCAGGCAACAAATAATGATATTAGGCCCATTAAAGATCTGAGCCAGTTTACACTGGGACAGCAGGATCCCATATAGTGTTATGCAAAAAGAAGCCCTGGTGAGAGCAATGGAACTTACTCTGGGATAAATGAACACAGGACTGCAGCTTTTGCTTGCAGTGGGGAAGAAATCTGTGCTTCTAATCTAAGTGCCTTTCTTTAATGCAGTGGTTCTCAACCTGTGGGTCCCCAGATGTTTATGGACTTCAGCTCCCAGAAGCCCCAGCCACTATGGTCAATGCTCAGGGCTTCTGGGAGCTGAAGTCCAAAAACATCTGGGGACCCACAGGTTGAGAACCACTGCTTTAATGGTTACTGGAATTCAGTTAGCAGGAATGCCATTGTCCCCATGTGACAGATTTTCTCCCTTCTTTTCACAGAAAATCCTTCAGGCCGCCTTAGGCTAGACAATTTACAGAATGAAAGGAAAAGATAAGACTTAACTCATTGAAATCAAGAAAGGTAGACAGAAAGATACAGGATATGAATATAGAATGTGTCTATATGTATACTTACACATTCCTATTCTAACTCCGTTTGTATTTTATCATTTCAGTGAGTTTAAGTGAGGGCTTTTTCGCACGCAGTTTCTTTTGCGAGAGGGTCCATACGATGCACTCCCATTTACACAACGCTCACGAGCCTAACGCGAACCGCGCACGCACCTTTTCATTTTTGGCTTCAAGCTGAAAATGGTGCGCAGTCGTGCAAGGCTCCCGGGGCCCGCGCGCACTTACCTTCGCTGTGGTATGTCATCCCAGGGGTGCCGCTCGCGTTTCCTCCCTCAGCGCAGCCTACAACTCCCAGGCTGCACTGCGGAAGGAAGGGGCGGGGCGGTCGTGTGACCAGGAAGCCAGCTGCGGGACGAAGGAGCAGTGAAGAGAGCGCCTCGCACAAGAACCTGCTTGCGCGAACGGCACCCCCCACCTCCGCGATAAGGTAACGTGCGGAAAAGGTCTGAATTAAGTCCTATCCTTTCCTTTTGTTCTGTAAATATATGTATAATTGTCCATCGATTGGCCACTGATGAAGACTGCTAGTTCAAATGCAGTCTGGGTTCTATTTAAAAGAAGAGTTGGATGAGGCCTTGGGCCATCTTGTTTCCTTTAACAACGATTTATGTCTTATGGACCTTCTTCCATACTGCTATTTATAGTGAGGACTGTATAGTGTTAATTTGAGTAACTGATTGTTTTAGTGATTTATTATATTTATTACTAGCATATTTACCTGGTGTTGCTAGGGATTTTATTTTCTCATAGGTAATACTTGTTAGAAATACCTTAGGAATTACCTTACCTTACCTTTGGAAGATAGTTGAAATACACTGATTTGAGATCCTATGTCTTTAATTCCCCAAACTGTCTTGTCCAGTATCTGTAACTTTTCCCCATATTCCACAATCCAATCTTTATTTAGAGTTGTTAACATACAGAGGTTCGGTTTCTGAGGGAAGATACTGCCCTCCTCCTTCTTGCTGCTAGGACTCGTCTCCATAGCAACCAGTCTATTCAAGACAGGCAGAGTTGACTGAGGCCCAGGATCTCTCTGGCTCAGAATTCTAAAGGCCCCTTCCCTAAACTGCCAACCCCAGGATTCCATAGAATCTTCACAGGCAGCTACTCATTATGAGGTCTTCTCGCCTAATACAGCCAATCACATGAGGTCTTCGCCTGCTTGACACAGACAAACTCACAAACTTACAAACTCACAAACTTTGACTTTTATATATTAGATATACCTTTATACACAAACTTTATATTCATATGCTAACTCTATCTATTTACCTTTGGAACACTTACAGATCCATTGGCATGCTACTGGATCTTATGAAATAAAGGCCCCAGGAAAACCTGGATGCTTCCCAGTCTGCTGTACCAGTCTTGCTGAAGATCCTTGCATGCTCTCCAATAAACTCTTCTGTTCTTCCTGCATCTTATGGGTTGTCTTTCTTGAGTTGTATTTCCCTAGATGTCTTTATTGTCTAAACACTATGCACCATTGTCTCAATGTGGAGCAGTTCTGAATCATTTGCTGCTGTAATCCAAGAACCAAATGGTGTTATCTCTCACTGTCGTGTACAGAGATCAAACAGGCTGACAGTCACTTCTCCCTATAGTATAATAGCAACATACTAGCACTGTCCGGCACAGCTAAGGGCAGTATGCTAGTTTAGGGGATCAGGATAGCATCCCATCTCTGCCCTCCAAGAAAGGAGAGTGCCTACGGTTCTGAGAAGGTCTAGCTGGGAGGCAGCCACTGCTGTCTTCCTCTGTTTTGACCAGCAGGTCCCAGCTCATTCTGCCTGATTGGCCAGGGCATGTACATGCACCCTGTCCTTTTCCCACTTTATTGCACAGAACAATTCCCACAAGTGAGTTTGCTAGATAAACCAAAAAGATTCACAAAAAAGATTTGCTATCCCAGAAGGCTATTCTCTACCTCAAGACAAAAGAGGATTCTCCTTTTTTCCCACCTAGTTCCTTAATTTCTCTGTTCCTGCTGAAGTGGAAAGCAAGGGTATAATCACTACGCCACAAGTGGGCAACTGGATAAGGAGTGGGGGCCAGTGTCTAACCAGGAACCCCTTTATTGCCTGGACTGTCATGTCAATGGTACACTGAGAATGTCACCTCAATTCTGGTTCCCCTTTGGGTTGCTTTGTGACTGATTTTAAAGATGTACGAGGCATGATGGAGAGGAAGAACAAAAGCACTATATTTGTAAGTCGTTTTTCTGTGTGCTACACAATTTCTACCCCCCCCCCAAAAAAGTCTAAAATTCACTGGAAAAAAACCTCTTTAAACTCAGGAGGGAGGTCTGAGGGTTTGGGTGGAGTAACAGGGAACTTCAGCAATTATGTACAGACCATAAGCCACATTCTCCACCCCTGAAGCAAATTTACCAACCCTGATTGTGACACCCAGCTGGAGAACATCCCCCTTCAACTCAGTAAGATTTAGCTGTGGGTTGTCTCTCATCATGCAACAGATGATCTAGTGGGTATACTCTAGTTAAGGATGACCAGTAAGATTTAGACCATCATTTGCAGAACCAAATTCTTAATTTTTTTTAGAAAGACACTGCAGATCCAACCCTCAGTGCAGTTCTAGGGAAAAAGCAATGCATTTCCAGACAACAGTTGTGCAATTCAGATATTGCTTTCATATAAAAGTCATCTTAGTTGATATAAAGTATGAGCACTAACAATGGCCACAATGGGGTGAGACATACCCTTACACTCCCTGTGAAAGATACTCCCCTTAAGTGTCAGGCTGTTCTCTGCCACTCACTAGCAGCATGTGGTGGGAATCTATTTCCACATGACGCCGCTATACCACCATAGCAGCGATTGTTTCCAAGACTGGAGTCATGCTACTGCATGATGTCATCACTATCCAGCTGCTATCCCATCCCCAAGTGTCGCCAAATCGCCCTATTCTATTTCCAGAAAAAATCCGTTAAGTGCCTCCATTAGTGCTTCAATCCCATCAGCCAGCTCAACTGGAACTGTAGTAGCACTTGATAGTGCCTCTGGTTCTCATGGATCCAGCAGAGGGAAGGCTGTGGGCATGCCCAGCTTGTCTCCCACCTCTCCTTTCCATGTTTATATTTTAAAGTTCTCCTTTGAGTTAAAACTTTTTATTTTTTTTAAATACCTTTTTAGGTATTATAAGGTGAAAATGCAATAGTGTACTGCCATGTTTAGTATGACTTCCAAAGGAAAAAAGAAATCCAACCAATAGTGGCGGTGAAGCTGGGTGAAGGCAGGGACAGGGAATGGCCAAGGACACTGTAGTGTGGAAGGAACACCAGTTGCAATACTGCTACTCATCCGCTGAAGATGGAAGGGTGCAGAAAACAGTGTTTCTAATGCAATAGCATTGTGTGAATAGCAATGCCACAATTGTAACAGTATATCACTCTAATGGCCTCTAGTGTGGAAATGGCCTATGTGTGTGAGTCTCCTGTGATCAGAAGCAGTAAGTGGCTGGGAAAACAGACTCAAATAGTGTGAGGGGGCCAGTCCAGGTTATGCAAATAGAGTCTAGTGGTATAATGGTGGTGGTGGGGACAAATGAAGCCGTTGCCCCACCAAATAAGAATTCTGCTGTCCAACAAAATTTTCCTTTGGCCCCATAATTCTAGCCCTTGGGTGCCTAAACTGTATTTCCAAATGTTGACCTAAGGTTTTAAGTTACTACAATGTTGGAATTTCATTGTGGTCATCCCTCCACACCCTCTTATGCTCCTGATAGAGTATAAGAAGTTATCCAAACATTAGGCCATTTCCACACTACACTGTTATAGTGCTATTATTCCACTTTCAACATCCTGTGGAATCCTGGGGTTTGCAGTTTAGGGAGAGGCATTTAGAATTCTCAGCCAGAGAGCTCTTTGGCTTCAGTAAACTACAAAACCCCAGAATTCTACAGCATGTTGAGAGTGGAACAATAGCACTATAACAATATAACAACACTTAACAATAACAACATTTCCCAGAGGAGAGAGCAGAAGGTGAGCTGTGACTGTGAAGACATCCTTGACCAGGTGTTGTTTACAGGCTTGTGGGGCTGAGCTTGTTTGTTGGTTTTTGTTAAGTCTCTTTGTGCTGGCCGTGTGCTCTCCCTGAGCACATGGTCTAACTGACTAACTAGGGGGAGGAGCCAGCTAGGGGGAGGAGTCTTATTAGGAGCTCCCAGCAACGCACACCAAAGGCACGTGCAGTTGAACTCCTCTACTTCAATCCTTCAAGTTCAACCATTCAAGTTTATGAACAACCCATCCCTTCTTGAGTCCCTAAAATTTAAGAAGAGTTCATTTGAGCTTGGCAATCAGCAGAGCAAACATAGCTTATACAGCTGAATTTCAAAAAGAAAGCCCAGTTATTCTTTCTAGACCTACTCCCTATTCTCTGTAGTATCAAGTATGGAAGGTGAGAGAGCTGCCACGGTCACCTGTAGCACTTGTGGTATGTTCCTTTTCTTGCCACAAGATGTTGTTGGGTACACCTGCAGCAAGTGTAAGCTGGTGACCTTCTCAGAGGAGAAGGTTTGGCAGCTGGAGGCACGAGTTTCTAATCTTCATCTTATTAGGGAAGGTGAGGAGTTTTTGGATAGGGCAGAGAAGACCTTCCTGAAGACCAAATGCGTGGAGGAGCTGCCAGATGATAAAGTCAGCACACCGTGCCAGGAAATGGATGCTTGGAGGAATGTCACACAGAGGAGTAGAAGGACCAGGAAGAAAACAGAGACTCTCAACCTACAAAATCGCTTCAAAGTTTTTGGTCTTATGAACGATGATGAGCATCAGGAAGAGGGAACAGAATGTCAACAAGAAGGAATCCAACTTCAGCAATGCGAACAAGATCAACACGCCCAGCCTCAACAGAATGCCCAGGCAGTCCTAGAAATACCTGCTCGTTGAGGAGCCCCAGATAAGTCTCAGAGGAGGCGAGTTTTGGTTGTTGGGGACTCCTTGCTCAGAGGAACCGAACCGGCAATTTGCAAACTGGACAAGCTCAATCGAGAGGTCTGCTGTCTTCCTGGGGCCAAGATCAACCACATAACGGAGAGACTAACCAGGCTGGTCAAGCCCACTGTCCATAAGCCCCTCATTTTGGTTCATGTCGGAACCAATGACACTGCGAGGAGCAGCTTTCACCACATCACAAAGGACTACGAGCTTATGGGGACAAAGCTTAAGGACCTTGGTGCACAGGTGGTCATTTTGTCTCTCTTCCCTGTTCAAGGACATGGTGCACGAAGGGAAAGGGCAACAGCAGAGGTCAACAACTGGCTCCGCACATGGTGCCGCCTGCAACGGTTTGGGTTTTGGATCACGGCCTGAATTGCCTTGAACGTGGGCTTCTGGCAAGGGATGGGCTGCACCTCACGAAACTTGGCAGGAATGTTTTTGCAAACAGTCTAACAAGGAGGATTAAGGGGTCTTTAAACTAAGTTCTACAGGGGAGGGAGACAATATTATTCAGGGCAAGGACTTGGCGAGTGCAGGGGGGAAAGGCCAAAATGATATTGGCCAAGTAGTACAAGCGTCCAATGGAGGGAGAAGTAGAAACTATAGTACAGGACTTGCAGGAAGGGCCCAGGGACTTAAGTGTCTCTACACTAATGCACAGAATATGGGAAACAAGCAAGATGACCTTGAACTCCTAGTACAACAAAATAAATACGATTTGTTAGGCATCACTGAGACCTGGTGGGATGAGTCTCATGCCTGGAATGTAGGAATAGAAGAATAGACCAAACAAGAAAGGAGGAGGAGTAGCCTTGTATGTCAAGTATGTTTTCACCTGTGAAGAGATCCATGATTTAAACCCAGAAAGCCAGGTTGAGAGCATCTGGGTAAGAATTAAGGGAGCGAGAAACAATAGGGATATTTTGGTAGGGGTTTACTACACATCTCCAACCCAGACTGAGTGTCATGGTCAGAGACCTGGGAGGCGAGCCAGCCCAGAGAAGAGATTGTGAGAGCCAGCAAAGTCCAGCCAGGAGGAGACAAGCAAGCACTTTACACAAGGGAGTTCATTTACCAGAGCGTCAAGTGAAAGCCATAGTCATAGTTCCAAAAGCCAAAGGTCAAGAGATCAATTCAAGGTAGCAAGAACCAGGTGCTGGGAGCAAGGAACAGGCAAGAGGAGAGCTTGAAAGAAGTTTACCACAAGCAAGGAAAGTTTCCAGGCAAGCAGTTATATAGCCCAAGACACAGGTGTGGCTAGTCACTGCTTCCTGAACTTAATCAAGGAAGCCTCCCTTTGCTCAGCTCTCTTGACTCTCCACCTTGTTTGTGGACTGATTGGCACAGGCTCCAAACCATCTTCAGAATCAGATCCCTGTTGCCCTAAAGGAGCAGGCAGAGGAACATCCAAGCCTGCTTGGTCCATGGCAGCAGGGGGAGCTCTTGAACTGCAGGACTCATCTCCATCCAGAGCCACAGGGACCAACACCTGCTGCTCGTCATCAGCAGCTCTGACAGGGGCTTCAGTTATCACACTGAGGACTTTGATGGCTCCTTCCTCAACCAAATAACTGCACATTTAAAAAGGAGAGATACAGTAATAATGGGCGATTTTGATTACCCAGATATATGTTGGCAGTCAAACTCTGCCAAGACAGCAAGGTCCAGCAAGTTTCTTGCTTGTCTTGCAGATAATTCCATGGTCCAGAAGGTGGAAGAGGTGACAAGGGGATCAAATATTCTAGATTTGATTCTGACCAACAGGATGACCTTGTTAATGAGATAGAAGTGGTTGGGTCTTTAGCAGGGAGTGACCATGCCCTATTAGAATTTGACATTCAGTGGGAAGGAGAAGATAAGTGTAGCCAGACACATATCTTAGATTTTTTTTTTAAAAAAGCGGACTTCTGTAAACTTAAGGAGCTGCTGGCTGAAATTCCGTGGTCGAGAATAGTGAAAGGGAAAGGAGTTCAGGAGGTATGGGAGTTCCTTAAAAAGGAAATATTGAAGGCACAGTCTAAAACTGTGCCAATAAGGAGGAAAAATGGAAGGCATCTGAAGAAACCAGAATGGTTGACTAAAGAACTCACAGCTGAGCTAAGTGTTAAGAGAAACATGTACAGGAAATGGAAGAAGGGGGAAACCACCAAAGAAAAGTTAGGTAGAAAAAATGGAATACAGAAATATAGGATGGGGGACACGTGACTGGATAGCAGTATGTGTGAAAGGGATCTAGGAGTCTTAATAGACCAGAAGCTGAACATGAGTCAGCAGTGTGATGTGACAGCCAAGAAAGCCAATGCAATTCTCGGTTGCATCAATAGAAGTATGGTGTCTAGATCGAGGAAGGTACTGGTACCACTCTACTCTGCTTTGGTTAGACCTCATCTTGAATACTGTGTCCAGTTCTGGGCACCCCAATTCAAGAAGGACATGGTCAAGCTGGAGCAAGTCCAGAGGAGGGTGACCAAAATGATGAGGGGCCTGGAAGTCATGCCCTATGAGGATAGACTTAGAGAGCTGGGTGTGTTTAGTCTGCAGAAGAGAAGATTAAGAGGGGACATGATAGCCATGTTTAAATATTTGAAGGGATGCCATATAGAGGAGGGAGTGGGCTTGTTTGCTGCTGCTCCAGAGACCAGGACAAGGAGCAATGGATTCAAGCTGCAGGAAAGGAGATTCCACCTGAACCTCAGGAAGAACTTCCTGACAGTCAGGGCTGTCTGGCAGTGAAACATGCTGCCTCGGAGTGTAGTGGAGTCTCCTTCCTTGGAGGTTTTTAAGCGGAGGCTGGATGGCCACTTGTCGGGAGTGCTTTGAGGGTGTTCCTGCATGGCAGGGGGTTGGACTGGATGGCCCCTGTGGTCTCTTCCAACTCTACATTTCTATGATTCTATGATAGTACAGAAATGGCCTAAGTTGAGACAAAAAGTTTGTCAAACATTTGTATCTGAAGCAGAAGTATTGTCGCATTACTACACAGTCATTCCAATGAAATAACGATTCTCAGACCCATTTAAAGAGTCTTCCAAGTACCCAATATCAAAATTGTTGCTTTTTCATAAATGTTTCTATCTAGATTTATCACTGTAATGGCATAGCCACATATTGACCTCAAAGAAGCCCTTGGTGACTGTGAGCTGTCAGTTCTTCCAAGATCCTGCTTCATTCTATTTGAAATTCAAGGGCATGGCTGACATTTCAGCCATGCCCTAGAATGTAAGGCCAAGAACATGTGCATGCAAACCATCCACCCAAACACTGTTCTCCCAGCCCTCCACTGTTTGCATCGAACAGCTCCCACAAACAACCTCCTACTAGCAGCCTTTGGCCAGACTCTCCAAACAGGTCCAGAGAAGGCTGGCCATCCCAGAAAACTATTCTGTGCACCAAGGGAAAAAAAAGAAAGAAAGAAAGTTTCTTTTTCTCCAGGAAGCAAAGTGCTGTATTGTTTGCTGAACTGTGTATCTTCTCTAGTAGTGCTGCCTGTGAGCAATGGTGGTTCAAGGACCGAGCAGGGAGATGCTTCTCCAGAACTCTGAATGCACCACTGAGCATGAGAGCCTAATGATCAGCAGAGCCACATTTTATATCATCTAGCACTACACTGTGCAGAAGTAAGAAGAACAGAGAGGTGGTATTTACATAAAAAGTCAGCAGGTTTGCTTCTGTACCATAACATTTGTCTTATTATTTTGCCTATAATGTACTCAGTGGAATGTGGTACAAGAAAAGAAAGAGAATTTTACACATACCATGCACTGCCAAAAAGAACAAATTTTAGAGCAAATCTTGCCTGAATTTTCATTAGAAACAAGCTAAAATAAGCTTATAGTACTTTGGACAGAGCGTAAGGAAACATATTTGCAAGAAAAGTTGAAGACAGTAGGAAAAAAAGACCACACAAATGGTGGGTTGGTTCAAAAAGGAAGTCATAGCCTTAAGTTTGCAAGAGCTGATGGGGTGGTTGCCAGTAAGTTTTTTTTAATTCACTTATTCATAGAATTGCCATAAGACAAAATCTATCTGAAGGCAGACATGCTTATGCAATGGCATGACTGAATACATAGTTAAGAACAGTGTTTTACAGTATCCCTGCCAACTGACTAATTGTTCTGGCTGCCTGGCTGCCCCTCTCCATTTCCTCATAGGGCACTTTATAAAGTGGCTTAGCTCCGCTTTGGGGAGACACGTCAAACAACCAGGATGCAATGCAGTCACTTTTTCCTCTGTATCCTGACTGTGGGCATCTTTATACAACGGCCTGAGATGCGGGGTGTCTCTGGCCAGGATGCAGGTAAGAGTCTTCTTGAATGGCTGAGCCTGCCACTCTGTGCAATTTCTCTATTTTGTCACTTTTGTGTATTTTGAGGTGGGGGCATCATAAAAACGCAAGGCTAGGTTTCTCCGAAAGCAATGAAAAACTTGACGGCAGAGATGTAAACAATAGCTGCCTGTTTTTTTTAACTCCTGAAAAAGAAGGAATTAGGACATTCCTTCAGAAAGTCAGTCAAATTGGATGACTATGTAAAAGTGAAAAGAAGGAGTGACATCAAAAGACAATTGCTGAAAAATATATTTTGAATAAAACCATTGTGTGCTTTTTGCGTTAAAAACTCTTTGAATATAAATTTCCAAACTTAGGGGAAAAATGCATAAAAAATATATAGAACCTCCTGCAATTTTGTCCACTGTTCATGTTCAGAGTTGATAACAAAATTTCAGTGAAGATTCACACCCCTAGATTCATCCATGAGAATAAAAGATTAAGAGTTACTAGCCTAGCATGATCTAATAGGACCACCCTGTTCACTGGATCTCAAAGGTCTTCAACCAATTTTCTTGAGTCCAAATGCTTAAAACACTCATCTTGTTCGATATGCAAAAATGTTCTTCCATAAGAATGTGCAGACATTCTTATTCAACCCCATGATAAAGAAACTGAATTCTAAAAGAGTTTCATGAAGCAGAAAATTCGAAAGAGACATTTTCATACCTGCAGTGCACAATTTTTGCACTGATCTTAGTTATGGAAAGTTTGGTGTGTGTCAGTTTCTTTTCTCTCACTGTGTAGTCAATCACTCCAGAAGTCTGCACCTCTCCAGATTTTGCCCACTTTGATCCTGGGGGTATGTCGTTCCAGGAGAGATGGTGTTTCCCTTCACTGGGGCTTATGCTATTCTTGTAGCATTTGATTGATTTACAAAGAGATAGTATTTGTAGCAGGATGAAAGACCAAAGATATCCAAGTCAGATCATCAAAGAAAGATGTCTACATCCCAGATGATTGCAGAACTCAGTTCCATCCACTTCTTTATCCCAAAGTGCAGTTTGTTTTCCTCTCCTTTTGCAAATGGAGACGTGTGCACCACAGATATCTCAAGGATGAGCCATTTCCCTCAGTTTCAGGGTGGTCTTTCTACTTCAACATACTCAAGATAGGCCAACAACTTCTTCTGGGCAATAGCCATTCTAGAAGAGCCATTACCATTCTTTTGTCTAATCCCACTGTAATCTCTCTGTGCATGTACTTTCAAGTGTCCTGTAGACTTATGGCAACCTATGAATTTCATAGGTTTTTTAAAGGCCAGGAATACTCAGAGGTGGTTTTGCCAGTTCGATCATCTGAAACAGGTCTTGCAGCACCTGGTATTCATGGGTGGTTTCTCATCCAAGTACTATTCAGTGCTGATCCTGCTTACCTTGCAAGATCAGACAGGATCTGATACTTTTAGGATATTTAAGTCCTTTCTAGCACTGCTTTAAGAAAAGCTGTAACAGTTTATCCAGGTCATTGTTCCCCTCTTATTCTCAGCATCATTACCTGAAAAATGCAAGCTCTCTAAGAAGACGGGGAGATGCAAAGCAAGTTTTCTCCGGTATTACTACAATGTTGACAGCCAGAACTGTGAAATGTTCCTTTATGGTGGCTGTGGGGGCAATGACAATAATTTTCTTAGTGAAGAGGACTGTATTCAGGAGTGTGGTGTAGGCTCTGGTAAGTTTTATGGCATTTCCAGATAAACCAAAGAATTTATATTTTTCTCTTAATATTAATCATTAACTATTTCTGCTCCAATGATGTAGTAGCCTGTCTTTTTCTTTTTCTTTTTTAAAGAGGGTTTAGTTTTCCTGTTGGATGGTAATAAGGTGCAGTAACATGGGAAGCCACCTTTGATCAACACAGACTAATGACCCATTATTTTATTCAGGGCAATCTACACAGCTGCAGTCTTTCCTCATGCACCAGTGTGCTTCTTTGAAAGAGAATGAGGGGAGATATGTTTTCTCACTGGAGAAGTACTGGAGCCCCAAACAGCAAAACAGAGCAGGGAATCTTCAAAACTAATGCAATTCCATAAAGGTGGCGTGTTCTTCTATGTATCACTCCTTGCATTCCAGAGGATTATATAGATTTCTGCACTGCGTCACTTCTCTGAAATGTACTATCCTGTTACAGTTTGTAACACTCATGCAAGTACATTCTGCACAAAACTCAACACTGCCATGGTTATGTTTGCTGGCAGTGTCATACACATGCCTCAATTTACCAAAAATGGAAACAAGGCAAGGAAATGAAAGAATCCACCAGAATGCACATCTGAATAAGTAGACTGTTATCCAAAAAAGGTCAGACTAAAATAAATCAGTCTCAAAGATACACATCTGAAGGAGTGGATAGATATCCATGAATTCTCAGGCTGAAATAGACTAGTTGGCCTCAGAGATGGTGCTGGATTCTTTCATTCCCACTACTTCTTTTCTGGTTTATGCTGAAACAAACTAACATGGCCATTTCTTTGAAAATTATTTAATTAACCTGATTTTTTTGCTTTTCTGGTTGATATCTCAGAAGAACACATATTTCTGCTATAGCATCTCTTCTAAAGAATGAAGCAAAGGATGAAATAAAAGTTGTAAAATAAGAAATGGCTTCGGGGAAAACAGTTCAGATCTCACATTTGTCACGCTTTGGGCAATCTGGCATCTCTCTGCAGTTTAGAAACAATAATGTTTTGTAATCTTACTGATCTGAATGCTCTAAAACAGGGCTGGGGAATTTTGTAACTCCTGATGTCCTCTGGTTTCAGTTCTGTTCAATCCTAGACAGCTTCATTGGTGGTGAACAATGCTGGAATAGTAATTCTTCAGCATCTGGAGGGACATAGGTTCCCTACTCCTCCTCTAAAGTCTTAGTCAGTCTTGGTAAAGTTTTTATGAGAGAGGAAACAGCTGTGTTCCTAATCTGGGCTTCTCTTCCATATGGCTTCTGGAGTTCAGGCTCTTAAGCATGTCATTGTTCCTTTATGATAGACTCTCTTCCTTTTTCCACAGCATAACCTTGGCTTCTACCATTCAGAGTTGGGCCTGTAATGTTTTCCAGCCCATTAACACATCACCAGGTCCTGTAAAATAAAGGCACTGAGCATCACCATGATGCCTTCTACATTTGCTGTACCAGTCAAACTGAAGATGCTGGCGTGCCTTCCAATAAACGTAACTGTTCTTCATGTGTCATGTGGAGTTTATTTATTTATTTATTTTGAGCAGTTGTTTTCCTAATTGTCTTTCTCATGCAGTATCCAGGTAGGGGTGGCTCAAGACATTTTGGCTGGCTGAAGCAAAGGACACAAAAGGACATCTCTTCATTTCATGCACAGAAGTCAACTAGACAGGCAGTTCCATTTTACTTCTGCACCAGAAACATCACAGCATCTTCTAGAACACCCAAAGGCAGCTTAACATTTTAGCAACTGAAAGATAGGACAGCACACACAACTGTCCCCTAAGAAAGGGAAATGGCCAGGGTACCCAGGAGGTACAGGTGGGAAGCTTCTGGTACTCTCTCTTCCAGCATCTGCCACCTGAGGCTGTTGCTTTGCTCTGTCAAATGGGAGCTCCAATGAGGGGAGAATGAAGAGCAACAGCCTTTTTAAGAAGGACTATTTAGTAATGGAAACAGACAGTAGCTTTGTCCTATTTCTTACTGTTTGGAGGAATAATTTTTCTCTGTCCCGATACTCATATGAGTTACAGGAAAGATCTATGTGGAGTATATGCAACTGCAGGATTCTCAGGGAATATTAGTTACTGCCAACAAATGTTTTGGAGTGTTTACAGGCCTTTGACCAGCTGCTAGCCTGTGACATTCTCCTAAATGGGGAATCAAAGTGCAGCCCTTCAGCTATGATGGGGGCCTTTTCAGACTACACTGTTATAGTGTTATTATTCCACTTTCAACATCATGTGGAATCCTGGATTGTCAGTTTAGGGACAGGCATTTAAAATTCTCAGCCAGAGATCTCTTTGGCCTCAGTAAACTACAAACTAGGACACGTGTGGGCAAATGACATCACAGGCCCTTTTCACACCTTACCTCTGTCTGGTGCGGTCTTGCGGGGATCACGCGAGCAGCCTCTTCCATAAGGCTCTCGTGTCCCTGCTGCTTCTGCTCTTCAGGAGTTGTCAGCCAGCTGGCAGGCAGCATAAGGGCTCTGCCTCTTCCTTCCTGGGCATTTTCTCAGGCTGCATTGGGGAAAGAAGCGCAAGGGCCATGGCTCTGGAGCTCTGCATGGACGGTAAGTGCACGTGGGGCCCGGAGCGATGTGTGATCATGCACCATTTTCGGCTAAAAGCTGAAAATGATACAGCGCGCAATCAGCGCCTCCTGGCCCCAGCAGCATTGTGCAATTGCAAGGACGTTGTCTGAAACACTCATCGCAATCACACAATGCTCTGGAGGCCCTTATGCATGAGAAATGCTACGCGAAAAAGGCCAGAGTGAAGTCAAATGGCAAAAGCTATTAATGAGGAAGAAGGCATAAGCTGGGAGAGGCTGTGCAGTTTACTGGGCCCACTGGGAAGGGCAGGATTCTTCCCACTTCCCTCTTCTCCCCTTGCTGAATTAATCGAGTGCAAACTATGTTTGCACTTTGAATTCTGTTTTCAGCAACTGAAGTAAGCTGAGGACAAAGGAGGAAATTAGGTAAAGGAAAAAGAGACTGGGACATTTTTTAAAAAATCCAAAAAAGTGGGATGATTAATTGGGATTGTCCCTGACAAATAAGGTCAGTTGCAAAAAATGCTAAATTATGTAATCCCAGCAGGCCTTTCTATTTCTAAGGGTTCTCTCACTTCTAACTGAAATGCTTTTTGCAGTTTGCCCAGCAGCCTAATTTTTCCAATCCTCTTGCTTCTGATCTGTGACCAATGGTGGCCTATGGAGTGAGAGAAGGAAGCCCTCTCTTCAAAACTGTGAAGGAAAGAGACATAGAAAGGAGCAGATTATGGCCCTTTCTGCCCCCTGCCCCGATTTGCAATGGCCACAGGATCACAATGGGATCACGATGACGGTTCTGTATGACATGATCATGATCCTGCCACAATCCCATGGCCACCTGTCGCAATCAGGTTTCTCCCATCAATGAACTGTGATTGCACAGTCCTCCTGCCTCCCTCCTGCACTTACCTGTCATGCAGAACATCAGGAAGTGCAATGGTTGTGCTTCCTCCCCCAGTGCAGCCTGTAAAACTGCTGGATTGCACTGTGGAAGGGAGGGGCAGAGCCATCACGCTTTCTCCCGTCCAGCAGGCAGCCAGTGCAGAGGGGGCACTTCTGTCATACTCCCCTGCTGGGTGAGGCTTTCCCCAGATCCCCACATGATGGCTTCGAGAACAGGTAAGGTGCAGAAAGGGTCGATGTCAACCATTTTGCCATGCCACTGTAATGGGGCAAATACACTTTACATGTTGTGGAATGACAACCTATTGTCCAACAAGCCATATTGTTCATCATCAAGTGCTAAACTCTACGGGAGCATGAGGAAGAAGGAAGAGATGAGAGCTGCACAAAAAGCCTGCATGTTTGTATCCCTACCATAGCATCTGTCTATGTCCATGTCACACTGATAAACGTTACTCCAAAATGTGAGTGACTTAGGGTTCCACCCACAATGCCAGTACCTCCATGTGACAATGGGGAATTAATTAGTTCAAAATAGGAAGCCTCCAAGAGAGGGATAACTTAACGAGATCTATCATCTACATTTGTGGGGTCCTTGCAGGAAAGAACCAGCCAAAGATTCCAAATGTGAAATAAAATGTGTTTTTACTGAAAGAAATACACACAAGCATGCAAAGATCCAAACACTCATGCACACAAAGACTAGCCAAAGGTAAAGGGAGGAAAGTGTGGATAGAGGACTTTCAGGGTTAAGGCAATATTTACCAGTCTGGAGAGCAGTGAGAAAAGCAGTGACATGGTTTAAGTAGGAACCTAAAGACAGTTCTCATTCAAGAATCAAAAGGACAGCATGGTGTTCAGAAAGGCAAGAGACTGCACTCAACTGCTGAAAATTGGGGGTTCTTGCACCTGAAAAATATCCTGTGAGTATGAGTGTGAATTGCTCTCCCAGCCAAGTGGACAATGGGAGTTGCAACACAAACAATGAAGTCCAGACAGAGTCAATGATCTTAGTGTTTAGGTGACAAAAAGATAATGGCTGTCGTAACAGCCCAGTATTTTGGAGAGGTTGGGAGGACAACAGGGAAACATCCAAGCGTGCAGGATCAGGGTTAAGACAATCATAATTTGTTGGGGATTTCACTTTTCAGCTCGGTGCTATCCAGCTAGTTAGCACAAGTCTATTGTCTCAAAAGTGGCCATGCTATTAGTCTGACAATGACTTGGGCTTCTATATAGGAGGTGGGTGTGGCTGATCTGCTTTGCTATCTCATGTTTACAGTCAGTAATCCACTTCTTCCAGATTGACTTTCCAGTCACCTAGGGTATTATTTATATCAAAGGCAATTAATACAGTGTCAATTAAATTATGTTGCCAATTAAACCATGCCATTTGTGGACAGTGAGCGGGGCTGTAACAGCTCCATTATCCAGTGAAATACTTGAATTTATAGCCACAAAGTGGAAATTAACTACAGAATTTCCAAAGAATTTCTACCAATTGATTTAATGTGTTTTAATTTGTATTTATTGTTGGAAGCTGCCTTGGGTCCCAATTCTGGGAGAAAGGCGGCCAGCAAAACAATAAATAAACAAACAAACAAACAAACAAACAAATAGATAAAGTGGCTGCCTGGATACCCCTCTCCATTTCTTAATGGAGCAGCTCATAAAATGGCTGAACTCAGCACTGGTCATTCAGACCAAGTAAAAGGTGATGCAAAGCACATTCATCTTGTCTTCTATGTCCTCTCAGTATAGGAGTCGTCACACAATGGTGTGAGCTCCCAGGTGTCTCTGGCTAGGATGCAGGTAGGAGTATCATTTCCACTCTTGCGTTGGGCATCATGTACTAAGCTGTGTCTGATCTTTTTTTTTAAAACATCCCACTCTGTCACTCAATGCCACGTCCTCTGTATTGTTGCTGCCCCAGATGTAAGAAACATGGAGTCTACTTTCTCCCAAGATACTATAGAATATGGTGGCCAGAGTGTGGCTGGTGGGCTGCATTCAGCCCCTCACCCCACTTTTGTGGCCCCTGAATCCCTCCAGTCCCAATTTTAAAAAATAGACATGATTGTCAAATAATTTGTGCCCCCATCCACTCAAAAAGTCCCCCCAACATGTGAAAACACATGAAAACAATCTCACTGAACTCCCACAAGCACTCAGAACTTTATTCTACCCCTCCCGTACCACCATTTCCCTTCGTAGTCCCTCCCAAAAATGTTACACATTGAGAAGGACTGGGATACGGAGGTATTTAGCTGGATGTGTGCATGTGTGTATGTGGAGAGGTGGCCTGTGGAAGAGGTCTGGCAAAGAAAATTGGCCCCCACACAGTTGTCTACCCCTAAGATAACGGTGTAGTAATCCGTCCATACAGTTAAAGAGTCAGTTTGGGCTGCTTTCAAGCCTAAAGTCTACACTTCAAATTAAAAAAAGTGGGACAAATCCAGTCCAAGGCATTTTGCCAGCTGAGGCAAGGAACAAAGACCTCCCTACATATTCCACCACTATTCTCCACAAGTGCTACTCCATGTTTCAATGAGGGAGGAAATCATTGCGATCTACGGGAAACTTCTCCCTTGATAAGTCACGAAATTATCAATGTTTAGATGAGAATAATGATGCCAAGCTAACCCAGTGAGATGCCCATACTGGCAACCATACTGGAGCAAAACTACAAGAAACATTTCTTTCTCTGAAATCCTTTTGTGTCATCACAGCACAGAAGCCAATATCAGTGAGGAAGGGCTCTCTGAACATGTTTAAATTATTCTGCCAACTACAAGACAATGCCCAGGGGAAAAAGTCTGGATGTTTTAGAGAAATCTTTAGTCCAGATGTATCAATTTGATGTAAAAGTCAACTACACATTAGCGCTTTCCGCATGAGGCTGGTGAATCGGTTCGTGCTGTTTCTTACCGGATTTTCTGGGCTCGAAACAAGGCGGACTTTCCCTCATTTCCTTCCGCACAGCTACTGTGTATGTTCCATTCTGATTTGGAGGAGTGCGAGTTTATGAATCCACACTGCCTCCGCCATGACCACTCCCACTACTCCCCTCACCCTGCCCCGTTGGCTGTGATTGGCCCTTTTTTTTATTTTGCATGATTTAGTACATCATTGCATACGTGTGTACGTGCGTAAATCCATACTACCCCCTGGCCCCTCCCATGAGCCCTCCCCTGACCGCCAATTCGCATTGGCATGAACTTACGTGTCTGCACCACTGTGAAAGTACGAATTGGATCGATCTGGAAAATTGGAAAACCCATTTCTTCCAGTTTTCAAATACCGCTCTTTACCACCACATGGGGATGCATTTAGTTGGAATTACATGCAGAATGAAGGTAAATAAACTGAACTTAGTTCGCTCCAAAGTGCAGAAGACCTCCGTGGCAAAAAGCATTGGCCCGCCTTAATGTGCGGAAAGGGTCATTGACCCTCACAGTCACTTTTGAGAGGTGTGAGTTTTTAGTTCCATGGAGATTCCTGTTCATTTGAGATGGAAATACATGCTCTCTATCTACTCACTTTTCAGTCATCTAGCAGAGGTAGGAATCACATAACCCTCATATAGCCCCGAAGTGCATTTCTGTGGCCCCCAGAACCCTAGAACAAAAATATTGATTGATTTCCCCCTCCAAACAAGAGTACTACAGTTCTAGGGGAAGAATTCTCCTCCATACCAAAGTGTGCCTATCCAGATCCTTCAAAACACACACACACACACACACACACATTTTTTTTAACCACAAGGAATCTTCCAGTCATTTTTAGTTTAATTTGGAAAATTTAGTACAGCTCTCTAAGTGGTCATGGATGGGAAAATCTGTACTGCATCCTCAGACCTTGATTGCTCCTTGCCTGCCAAGTCCATGCATGCTGTCACATGCTGTTCTTTTCCTCTCTACCTACACAGCCTTCCAATGAACAGAGCAGCTCATTTAAGCAATCCAAGGATCTTTTCACACTCCACAATTCCAGCACTGTGATTCCACTCTAATTGCTGTGGCAATGTCCTGTGGAACCCTTGGGTTTGCAGTTTAGGAGGGGTATTCATGAAACTACAGACCCCAGGATTCCATAGGATGTTGCCATGGCAATTAAAGTGGAATCATAGTTGAAAAGGCTCCTGGGAGACACTTTAAAAGCTACTGCTATGCCAGAAGGCTATTTTGTTCCTCTGAAGACAAAGGAAGGGCCCAATTTGGAGATGTCTAACTCAGACGCCTAAGTCATCCAGTCTAATTTTTTTGACTTGTTTGAAACAGGAAGTGGTACATTTTTGTCAAGTTTGAACAATTGTCTCCACATGCTTTATCACAATTGTTTTATTTTTCATTTTAACTGGGAAGGGCAAGATTGTGTCCTCGCCTCTCCTCCCTGTTAAGTTTGCAGGATGCTGGAGGAAATGGAGGAAAGTGGGAAGAGGAGAGAGAAACTGGGTCATTTTAAAAATAGCTGAAAAAGTGGAAGAACAATAATCAGGACTGTCCTTGCCCATCGGGACAGTTGAAGAATACAAGATGGCTAAAATTATTAATGAGGAAAAACAGACAAGCCAGAAGAGGTTGCAGAGGTTTGCTTTTGCCTTGAGTCTACTGGGAACGTCATGATTCTACTCTCCTGTCTCCTCTCTCCTACTAAATTAATTGAGTGCAAACTACTTTCCCACTTTGAATGGAGTTTCCATAAGTGGAAGTAAGCCAAGAACAAAAGGGGGAAGTGGGAAGAGGACAGAGAAACTGGGAGATTTTAAAAGCAGCTGAAAAGGTGGGACAACAAAGGATTAATCAAGATGGTCCCTGCCAAATGGGGACTGTTGGAGAGTATGGTAACCCACTGTTATCTTTTCATAGTAGTGCATATAAGTAGTGCATATAAGCTTGTGCACAAGTAGTGCATATAAGCTTGGAATACAAGCTTGGAATAACTATTATTCAGACTTACAGTTTATTCTTTTTGCAGACTATAGTTATCAGATATGAAAAATCCAAAAGCAAATATTCTAATCGCAACAAGAACCGGCAGTAGCAAAATTATGACAGATGGGAGCCATGGCTAATCCAACAAAACAGTGCATTGCTCGTATTGGCCACTGTGTGGCATTACTACTCCATAAGCAAAATACACCTTTTCTTTTGTTCCAGTAATGTTACTATGGAAGTCCCAGAATTCTGTTTGTCACACTCCTTTAATGTTTTACAATGCTCTCTGAACTCTTTTGGTTTCAGAAAGACCAAGGGAGAATGGACACTGTGATCAGAAATAGTAAAAGCAGTCCAAGACCGTGTACCAAACAAGGGTATCTAGTTATAGGTAATTCCGAAAGTACAGTCCATGACAGTACAGTGTTTCAGACAGGAGTGGGAATCATGTGATCCTCCCCCCCAGCCCATGTTGTTGAGCTGCAATTTGCAGCATCACGCACCACTGGATATACAGGCTAGGCGTTTGGGGACTTAGGCCGTTTTCTCACTAAACTCTTATTCCTTGATTATTCACTTTCAACATCCTATGGAATCCTGCGGTTTGCAGTTTAGAGAGGGGCCGGCTGGGGGGGCCCTCTCAAACCGCAAACCCCATGATTCCATAGGATGTTGAAAGTGGAATAATAGCACTATAACAGTCTAGTGAGGAAATGGCCTTACTTTGGCACAGGTTGGTGGGCAGTATTCTTCACTGGAGCTGAGGGCACATAGCTAGTTGAAGAGATTCCTCAAACACACAATTCTGTCTGCCGACAGAGGGAAATGGCTAGGAGCTGACTGATGCCCCCGCAGTGCCATCCGCAACGTGCTGCTCATGCTGTATTCAACAGCCACCTCATCCTGGTAAAAGGGATATCTTGCTCCATGCCAGCATTGCAGCTCCTCTAATGTGCATCAGATTGGAGTGTGGATGTGTTTGCCACTTTGAAAAGCTCTGGGAGTACTGTTGGCAAGTTTTCAAAATAGTAATAAGGGACAGTCAAAATTCATGACTTGCAGCTATTGACAGTCAGGAAGTAGCTATTAACAGCCTAAATATTAAATGTAAGTATTGATTTCAGTTCTCTTAACCATAGATTTCTCTGTAAATACAACATATTGTCCATATTCATAAATTACACATTTAAGATCACTTTTTTTTTCTTTATGAAGGGCCCATACTCCAAATTAATAGATCTTGTTCACTCTATACAAAATTAAAACCCTTGGACAGGGGACACCTGCCAGTCCTATAAGGGACAGATTTTCCTTATTGTAAGGAGCATCTCTTGCAGTAAGGGACACATGGCATCCGTATTTAGGAGATATTCTCACTGATCAGCTGCTGTTAGAACATTTGCAGTTCCTACCCCATGGTCGGTGATTTGTCAGAAGAAATTAATGCGCCCAGAACTGTTCACTTTCACGCATCACACTAAGCATTTTGAGGCATCTACTGTGGACAAGTAAGCGCTAAGAATCTGCTTCTGGGCAGTTTTTATGATCTGAGACTTGTTATGAGCCAGGAATTATAATCATGTTGAATGTCCTCATTTTCCTCAAGAGTGGGAAGTAGGTGCAAGGACACTGATTTTTTTACATGAAGAAGAGAGCACAGGAAACTAATGTCTTTTCTAAAGAACTATCACTAAAGTCCGAGCAAAGCATATAAGGAAAACGTATATTGCTAGTTCCAACCAAAGCAAAACTGTTGAATCAATGGAACTTAAATATGTGTTAATTTACCGAGTCACCATTGATTCAATAGATTTAGTCTATTTGGACTAAGGCCATTTCTGCACTAGAGTGGACGAGTGTTTCACAGCATGTCATGAGCGGTGTTTCTTACTCCGACTTACCCCGATTCCTATCTGCATGCCCTCTGGTTTCTATCAAAGTAAAGCAGAGAAAATCATTTGTAGCTTCCGCATTGTCAATTCTCATGGAACTCCTATTTCCCTCCCTCACTCCACCCTGCCACCACTGACTGGTCAATTTAAAAAAAAAAGTTGTAGAAACCATAGCTAGATTTTAGCACAAGTGATGTGAATTGATGTAACGCTTCTGCATGTAGGAAAAAATGCAGCAGAAACAGTTTGGGTGGTTTACATCGGAGTTTTTCCATTTTTACAATACATCGGTTTAATGTCGATGTTTACTACGCTAAGAACTCAACTTGTGTGGAACCATGGAGGACAGAACGATGTTAAACCGGTTTAACATAGAGATATAAAAGTGACAATACGGTGCTACTCTGATGTTATCAGCCTTGTGTGGAAAGGGCCTCACAGTAGCAACTGAGCCAAACAGAAAAAGAAGTGTGAACAGCTTCTGGCTCCAGGATCACCTTATTGATTGAATCCCAAACAGTTCTTGGCCAAATTCAAAAGGGCTGCTGCAAAGAAGTGGTTTAATCCAAAACTTGGAAAATTTACTTTTTGGACTACAGTCCTAAGAACCTCCAAATCAGCAAGACCACTAAATAGTGTTCGCTAACAGACTCTGAAACTTGTTTTCCAAAAATTAACTTTACCATACTCTGGTTTCAGTCTCCTCTGGGAGCAGCCCATTAGACAGAAGAAAAGGGAGGCGGAGAAAGTGGGGGTGTATGTCCTGAAAAGTGAGAGCAAGAGACACAGTGGCTCCTCCCTGTTAGGCTCTGCCTGCCTTCACACCAGTGGCTCAGGTTCCATTCTCCATCAGATTGCACCCTGGCACTGATTGCCCTCCAGATACTATGATCCTTGAGAGAAGTTTGTACAGCAAGCAAAAGTCCCATCAACCTTGCATCTGGCTGTGAGAAAGCAATCCTGCACCCCTAGGCAATGCACCTTGGGCCAGTTCCTGGCAATCAGAAGAACTTATCAATAGCTGTAACAATATATCCACAAGTGCACCTTGGACCACAGGTTTATGAAAGTTTAAATCAAATCCAGAGGACAACTGGAGGTATTGACCAAGCAAACTTTATATTCCAGTCTCTTTCTGACTTTGCCAAAACGGAACAGACTGACAGCTGAGCTCCAGGATGTGCTTGGTGTTCCTTTTTCAGGAACATGGAGTCTCCTTCAGAGAGACAAAGTAGCTTTTCAGGCCTGTATCTGGTTATTGATATTTTGCTTGGGCTGTTGCCTGATTTAGAGTTCAGCCCCCTCTCCATTCCATTGTGAAACGCGGTATTAATAAAGTAGCTTAATTCTTAACTGGGCATTTGCATCAAACAGCACTATGAAGGGCAACTTTGCATTACTCTTTTTTCTCCTGGCACTGCTTATACCCTGGCGGGAACACCCATATACCCAGGGCTGGAAAGCTGCAGGTGAGAACCAGTCATCTTTTTGTCTGAAGACAGGTTTATTGTATATATAAGTGATCTGCTGGGGTAATTAGTGATCCCCTTTGAACAACTAAGTGGGATACTCTTATAAATGGGAAGTCTTCCTTGAAACTAGATGGGTTGCTTTAAACCTTTCAAGCAAAGCAAGGCCATTGGTTTAAAAGCTGAGTGTGGCAGTCTTCATTTTCTTCTGTATTTATTTGTAACATGATTTCTAGGTAACTCTTGAGGTATTACAGGTATAGATATTGAGATGTTATAGATATTACAAAAGAGGTGGATAACATGATTTGTGAGTTGTAAGCTCTTCTATGCTTGCTTTTGTGGGGTTCATGACTGCCATGCAACCCCCTCAATAGGAGATGGCACTGCTGAGAACTAGTGATACTGCTTCCAAGAAACCAGCTCTCACCTTGTTATTTTCCCTTCTCAAAGAGAAGAATATGCTCTGTCCTGGAGACTTCTAGAGAGTCTTTCCTTGGTAGAAAACCTCTGGAGTTTCTGCTCAGTTTCAAAAGCAGTCAAATTGTGACAATGGTATAGTTCCCAGAGATTCTATTATACCCCATTGCCACTGACCAATCAAGGCTCATCCTGTTGTTATAGCATGTATACAAGCATGGCATAGTGGTTTGAGTGTTAGACTATAGCTCTGGCAACCAGGGTTTGCATTCCCCTTAGCCATGGAGATCTACTGGATGAACATGGGCAAGTCACACACTTTCCCAAACTGGGAACAAGATAGGATGACAATCATGGTGGTATTGATGTTGCTGGTGGGGGTGATGATGATGATGATGATAGTAATAACGCTACACTTTTTCTCAAAGCATTGCCTACAGTATGCAACCTTCTCCCCACAAAGGGGCCTTGCGACAGATATTATATCCGTTACTACTATAATTATGTGACCAAAAAATGTGAAACATTTGTATATGGTGGCTGCCTGGGCAATGGAAATAAATTTACATCCTTTGAGAGCTGTGAAAGAATGTGTGAAGTCTCAAAAGGTAAGAAATCTTCTTGTCTGAATGTGTCTGTGGGCACAGCCCTCTGTGATGCTGGATTTTGTGGTCAAAACTATGCAACAGGGGAAACGCTCAAAACACAAAGTTTTGTGTGTGTGGCAGAGGAGGGAGAGAAGGAATTGATTCCAGACTGCAATGCTGTCAATGTTCATGTGGAAATGAGCTCTTCTATGATCTATAGGCCTTTCTTCTAATATATCGACATATGATTCCACCACATATTACCTGAATGCATGGTTTATGGCATTCAATGAAACAAATTAATCATGAGTTTAGTCCCACTGATTTCAATGGGAACTAGGTGCAAATAACTTAAATTTAACCCAATATCTTTTATTCCCAATGGTAAGTAAAAGCAATATATGAGCTCCTTCTCCTGCCTAGCAAATTCTCCCATGCTGGGCTAGGCAACTGAGGCACTCTAGATGTTTTTGGACCATAACTCCTATATTCTCATACCTTTGGCTAGAGTAAATAGTGCTGGTGGAAGTGGTAAGCCGTGCATCTCTTCCAGAGCAGTGGTTCCTAATCTTCAGTCAACTTCAGCAGATCATATTGGCTATGCTGGCTGGAAATTTCAAGGGACTGGAGTCCAAAAGCATAACCTTTCTAGGCTCTGATTTCAGTGCTCTGTCCCTTCTCCAGCAGCACGGGAGAAAGGAGAGACAGAGAAGGAGGGCAGTGGCTGTGTCAGAAAGAGAGACAATAGCAATAACAGCTAAGGGGTGATCCATCCAGTTTTGGCCCTTGCTACATTCATAGTACTGGCTTAGGCTCCAAAGTCCACCCTGAACACCTAGAATGATTTAAGAGATTCTTGTACAATAGGCAGCAAATCTGGCAACCAGCGGTGTCTGTTTTCCGGTGGGGTTGGTGAGTGGGAGCGCCACAGGGGGACCAGAGATGGAACTAATTTGCATCTAGTTGGTTACGATAGCTTCTCCCTGAAGATAAATAAGTACTCTTGTATCCTTTTCTGGTTGGAAGATATGTGGGGAGTGGATGCCCATCCCTGTCTGGCTAAACAGTAGGAGCACTCCTGATGGTGACCACTCATCAAAATATGAGAAAGAAATCCTGCATCTGTAGGTGATCTACATTCAGCCAGTTCATGGCTTCCAGCAGAACATCTCACCATCTGTGACAATGCAACCTCAAGTCTTCAGTAGACCTCACATTTGTAAAAGCTTATATCAAATACCAGAGGCAGTGGGAGATATTCATTAAGCAAATGTTATGTTCAGGTCTCCACCTGACTTTGCCGAATTGGAGCAGACTGACAGCTGGGCTCCAAGATGTCTTTAATCAGTGGCAGGGCTTGGAGTGCGTGGAGGGGGGGCAGGAGGGGGTGGGGCTATGGCACAAGGGCCATGGCCACTGTGCATAGGGGCGCAGCTATGGGCTGGGATGCCCCAAAAACATTGCTGCCTGGGGTGAATTGCCTCCTCTGCCCCATGTCCCTATGCAATTGTCTTTAATGGCCCAAAAAAGTCTCTTATTCAGGAACATGGAACATCCTCCAAACAGACACAGCAGACCTTCAAGCCTTTGGCCATTTCCACGGGGTAATAAAAACGGTGCAGTGTGTCCTCCACGGAGGACATCTGCACCTTGGAGCGGACTGGGCCTGGACTACTCAGTGTAGATTCACACCTCAGTCTGCTCTGGAACGACCCCAAGTGGTCCTCCAGCGTGCTTTTGAAAAACCTGATTTTTCCAGACTTTCAAAAGCACAGAGCGTGCCACTGCGAGCCTGCTCCTTGTGCAGATTTGCAGGCTTGCACCAACACGAGCCTGCAATCTGCTGAGGATGGGCTTTAGGCTGGCGAGCTTCAGCAGTTGGTCGAGACCCACGACCAACTGGAAGCTGCCATTTTGGATACCGGAGCAAAGCGGATCGACGACCACGCACTGCTCCAGAGCAGCCTGGACCGGACTGGGGAGCCAGGAGATCCAGTAAGTAGTGGCACGGGGTGATTCCCTCGCCCTGTGCGGAAATGGCCTTTGTCTAGTTCTTGAAACTTTGCTTGGGTTACTGCCTGATGTAGAATTCAGCCCCCTTTCTATTCCATTACATAACACCATACAGGGATACCTCAGTTAATGAAGTCAATGTGTTCCTGCACCTTATGTCTTTATAGCAGAAAATTCGGTACCACAGGAAGAAATAAGATAGAAAGATTAGGATAGTTTCCTTCACCACAAAAAAGAAGAGTAGTTCATGTTTCTGCAAACCTTTTATCCAAAACTAACAACACATACTATGAAAAACAACCAGATTGTGTAAACAAAAACATTTTGAACTCTCATGAAACTACTTGAAAGCCTCCTCCAAAATAGATGGGATGATTTTCCCCCTTTTCATTAACTTCCACTTTGCCTTGTGAGTTTCATTTTAGTGACTAAACTTATATACCTTTAACACTATGGCAGGTAGCTGGTGCAGCAGGTTTATTTGCTTTCCCTTGTTTTGGTATCCACAAATGCTCCATAAAGTATTCTGGAGGCAGCTGCTGTTTATCTTCCCTGTTTTAGTCAGGCACACAGTTACAGCAGGATTGGCTAGAGCAGAATCCCATTCTTACTCAGTTCAAGCTTTTATCGCATTGTGTACTGCAGACATACTGTTACAACTTGACACAAAAAGTCGGTCTTCATCCACCCTCCTTCAACATTGTCTCAGTGCCAGCTCCACTAAAAACTTCCGGCTAGACAGAGGACAAGGAACAAAGAGGGAACTGGACAAGCATAAAAAGACTTTGTAAAAAGAAGCTTAGGTATTAACCAAGTAGCTTAATTCCTAACTGGGGACTTGTATGAAACACCCCTTGGCAGAGCTCCTTCATGACCCTCCAGTGCCAGAGGCAGGGACCCTCTGAGCATCAGTCGCTGGGGAGTTTGGGGAGGCAGTTCAGTTGCTTTCTGCCCTGCTTGCAGGCTTCCCACAGTGGCTTGGTTACTGTGCAGGTAGAATCTTAGAACAGATGGGACTTTGGTCTGATCCAGCACAGCTCTTCTTAACATTATTATGTTTTTTCCTCTCTCATGATTTCTTCTCGGGCTGCTTCCACCATGATCAGCGCTTCCAACACAGAGTCCCTCTAAAGAACAAGGACCAGACAGGAATGTTGGTAAGAATCCAAGAAAAACCTTCAAAATGGGAGTGATAAATTTTCCTGATCTTATTGTGGTCCTTTGTCACTGTGTGTTTTTATCTTTTGTGTCTGTTGCTTTTGCACTATGAAGGTGTGGGTACTGAGTAACAGGGAAAAGCAAAAAGGGCAGGATTATCAGGACACATCCAGGACAC
Source organism: Iguana delicatissima (assembly GCA_948472985.1). Classification (NCBI taxonomy): domain Eukaryota; kingdom Metazoa; phylum Chordata; class Lepidosauria; order Squamata; family Iguanidae; genus Iguana; species Iguana delicatissima. Next base: position 54,380 of record CAOKZL010002623.1, on the reverse strand, counting down.
CAACCCACAAAGGCAATGATTTGCAGCAAAATTTGTGTTATCTACAATATTTTGATGGTGTGCAGCTTGTCTGGACAGAATATTCCTTGCAGGTGGCAGTCAACCAGTTGACCTGAAGTAGACGCCAGGAATGTTTTCTTCTAACCTTCAGGATTCTAAAATCTCCAAGCCCTGGGTTCTCTGACTGGCTAGCAGAAGACATAGTCAGAGGACCAAGAAAGCCCCTCAGTCCTGAGCCACTCTCCCCCAGAGAAACCACCATGGGAGTGCCATATCTCTGCAACAGACTCTGCCCACACACCATCTAGGGGTACTTTTTGCTGAATGGACTCTAACATAATGAAGGTAATTTTTTTAAAGCGGTTTTTTTAAAAGGTGCAGTTGCTCTCCTGTCCAGTCTGTAGGCTTCCCAAATCAGGTTGGCTATTGGTGGAGTAGCATGTGGGACTATATGGACTCTTGCTCCTATATAGCCTGACTGTTCTTCTGTTTTTCTGATCTCACTCTCTCTTCTTGGACTACTTACACCATGATCAGAAGAGCTTCTGACACCAAGTCCCCCTACAAGACCAGGAAAGGATCAATATTTTGGTAAGACTCTGAGAAAAAAAACATCAAAATGAGATTGCCAAGTTTTCCTGATTTTAATGTGGCGCTTTGCCACTTCTTATGTATATCATTTGTGTCTGTAGTTGTACACAAAGAAGGTACCAATGGAGAGGAACATTGAAGAGCAAGGGTGATGTCAGAGGTCAGGATTATCAGGCACTTTCTGAGTCACCAACTCCTAGAGGCAACTATTAACAACAAAACTTCTGTCATTTACCAAAATTTTGGGGTTGTGCAGCCCCTCTGGACAGAATATTACTGTAAGAGCTGGTTGTCTTGATAACTCAAGAAATTTTTTCATCTTTCACTGAAGAATTCCAGAACCACCAAGATTGGGTTAGGTAGAAAAAGACCCATTTTGAAGGAACTTATTAAAAACATCAGTTCACCCCTCCCGAATGACCCAACACTCAGGAGTGTTATCTGAGCACCAGTTTGTACATGTTCAGTCTAGTAAGGCTAGTGTCAGCAAAAATTAGCATTACCTACCAATTTTGTTGGTGGTGCTGCTCACCTGGACAGAATATTCCTTGCAGGAGGCAGTCCTCCTGCTAACCTGAAGTAAATTTGAGGAATATCTCATTCTAACCTCCATGATTCTAGAATCTCCAAGCCCTGGGTTCCATGATTGGCTAGTAGAGGGTGCCCTCAGAGGACCAAGGAAGACCCTCAGTTCTGAGTCACCATCACTACCACCCATTTAAGCCACCATGAGAGTGTCATATCTAAGCAAATTGATTCTGCCCAAACCCCATCTAGGGATACTTGCTGCTGAACAGACTGCAGTGTAGGGAACTTGACTTTTAAAAAGCAGCTCAGTTCTTAACTGGGCACTTGCATAAACATTCCCATGCAGAGTAGCTTCACAGCTTTTCATTTTCAAAGACAGAGTCCCTCTGAGGATCAGTCACTGTGGAGTTTGAGAAAATGGATGCAGAAGCTCTCCTGTCCTCTCTGAAGGGTTTCCACAGTTGGCCATTGGTGGAACAGCATGTGGGACTGTATGGCTCAGTCCTATAAAGCCTGTCTCTTTTCTGTTCTTCTGTTTGTCTGATCTCACTCTCTCTTCTTGGACTACTTACACCATAATCAGAAGATCTTCTGACGCCCCCTACAAGACCAGGAGAGGACCAGTATCTTGGTAAGATTCTGAGAAACTCCATCAAAATAGGACTTCCAAGTTTTCCTGATCTTAATGTGGTAGTTTGCCACTTTTTATAGTTTATATTCTGTGTCTGTAGTTGTACACAATGAAAGTACCAATGGAAGGGAACACTGAAGAGCAAGAGTGGTGTCAGAGGTCTGGATTATCAGGCACCTCCTGAGCCACCAACTCCCAGAGGTAGCTATTAGCAACAAAACTGGTGTCATTTACTAATTTTTTGGGGGGTGTAGCCTCTCTGGACAGCATATCACTGTGAGAGCACTTCTCCTGCTAACCAAATGAATTTTTTCACCTTTAACTTCAGAATTCCAGATCTACCAAGCTCAGGTTGGGTAGAAGAAGGCTATTTCGAGGGAAACTTATTAAGAACCTCAGTGCCTCTCCCTCCCCAGTAACCCAGCACTCGAGAAAGTCATCTTAGCACCAATTTGCACACACTCCATCTAGTACTACCAGTGGCAGCAAAAATTAGCATCACTTATCAAATTTATTGGTGGTGCACAGCTTGCCTGGACAGAATATTCCTTGCAGGAGGCAGTCCTCCTGCTAACCTGAAGTAGATGTGAGGAATGTTTTCTTCTAACCTCCAGAATTCTACAGTCTCCAAGCCCTGGGTTCCATGACTGGCTAGCAGATGATGCCATTACAGGATCAAGGTGGCCCCTCTGTCCTGAGTCACCACCTCCACCCATTTAAACCACCATGAGAGTCTTATATCTGAGCAACAGATTCTGCCCACACTTCATCTAGAGGTACTTTCTGCTGAATAGACCCTAGTGTAGGGATCATATTTTTTAAAAAAGCAGCTCTGTTCTTAATTGGCCCTTGTATTAAACAGCACCATGCTGAGTAGCTTCACAGCTTTTTAGTTTCAGAGGCAGTGTCCATCTGAGCATCAGTCACTGTGGAGTTTGAGAACGCAGATGCAGAAGCTCTCCTGTCCTCTCTAAGGGGTTTCCACAGTAAGTTGGCCACTGGTGGAGTAGCATGTGGGACTATATGGGCTCTTAGTCCTACACAGCCTGGCTCTCTTCTGTTCTTCTGTTTGTCTGATCTCACTCTCTCCTCTTGGACTACTTACACCATGATCAGAAGATCTTTTGACACCAGGCCCTCCTACTAGACCAGAACAGGACCAGTATCTTGGTAAGACTCTGAGAAAAACCATCAAAATGAGACTGTCAAGTTTTCCTGTTCTTAATGTGGTAGTTTGCCACTTTATAGTTTATATTCTGTGTCTGTAGTTTTATACAAAGAAGGTATCAATGGAGGGTAACATTGAAGAGCAAGGGTGATGTCAGAGGTCAGGATTATCAGGCATGTTCTGAGTCACCAACTCCCAGAGGCAGCTGTTAGCAACAAAACTTGTGTCATTTATCAGATTTTGGGGGTTGGTCAGCCCCTTGGGATAGACTATTACTGTGAGAGCCAGTTCTCTGGCTAACCTAAGGTTTTTCTTTCACCTTTAACTTCAGAATTCCAGAATTATCAAGCTTGAGTTGTGTGGGAGAAGGCCCATTTTGAGGAAGCTCAAAGTATCAGCTCCCCCAAAAAACCAGCACTTGAGAGTGTCATCTGAGCACTAATTTGCACACTCTCAGTTTAGCACTGTTAGTTAGCAAAAATTAGCATTACTTACCAAATTTTGGTGGTGATGTACCCTCATAGAGATGGGGGGTGTCTAATGTACTCCCCGTGCAGCATTATTGGTGGGTGATTGGTTGAGATTAATGAGATTTAGACTAATGGTGGATACATTGTTCACTACCAGAGTCTTCCGTCTCTGCTCTTTTGTTTCCTTGTTACTGCTAGTTTTTGATGTCCTCTTCAAATGTTCAAGAAGGGACAAAAACAAGGAGGGGATGTATGGCCCTTTCCTCACGGGCATATTGCCCACGCTAGGGCGGTCTCTCCAGGAGGTCTTCTTCACTGCGCTAGAGCAGTATGAGAAAGTGAGGCTCTACACCTCAAACTGCTATAGCACAGCCGCGGGGGTGGCGCTGCAAGTTTTTTAAAAACCACCTTCGCAAGTGGTTTTTACGAAACTCGCCCACGCTGCTCCATGGTAGCCCCAGTGAAGAACTGCAGAGACACGGTAGCGAGTCCCTGCAGATCTGCCCGGGGGCGGGCTTCCGCCTGGCACGCTGCCCTGATTGGCGGAGCGCCGCCGGCCGCCATTTTGGGCCCCGCAGAGCGCCGCCGAGTGCTGCCGAGCGCCACCAAAATTCGGCAGCATTTAGAACGGCGAATCCACACTCCCCGCAGGGATGGAGCAACTTGCTATGAGGTAAGCTCCACCCCTGTGTGCGCCGCCCCGTTTCACCCCCCCCCCCGTGAGGAAAGGGCCTATAAGTTCTCCCTATGGGTAAGCAAATGAACTGTAGAGAAAAAGCTGGACCCTGCAAGGGACCATAATGATCATCAGGTCCAGTGTCCCTCTGATGCATGCCCCCCAAAAATAAAAGTAGAACTCAGTAATGGAAATGGGCATCCTAGCAGCAGATTCTACCCACCCCTGACTTGGAATTTGTCCAGATGGACAGCTCTCATGATAAGACATTGTGCACCTGTCACATCTTTCCCTCCTTAATGCATTACTTGGAGTAATAATAATAAATATAAATAAAGCATAGGAGAGTAGAGCTGGAAGGAGTCAACATCTGCAGTATACCTTGTCAGATTCCATGTTTAAGGGAAGGCAATTGCAACATGAACCCCTAATCCAGAAGCAGGTTAGATGTGGGGTGTTCCTGCATGCTAACAAAGGAGTGGAAATCTTGAGGCCTCCAGATGTTGCTAAATCGCAACAGCCAGCATCCCAGAAGACTGAACATTTGAGAAAGGAAACTGGGTCATCTGTGGCCAAGCAACATCAGAATACGTCTGAGCCTAATGGGATGGGCAGGATTCTGCCCTCTCCTCTTTTCCTTTCATAACTGAACAACCTGATTCCCTACTCTTTCCAAGGGAAGTGTGTAGATGAGTCACTGCATTGGCTAAGTCAACAGACCTCATAAGACAACTTTTGCTGCAATGATCAGATAAAAGTTCTTTTCCAAAAAAAAAAGAGGTAGAGCTTTCCCTCCCTGCCCCTGTGCAACAACACCTGAAAATTGCTTGTATTTCAGAAATGGGGATTATTTATTACCTATTATAATTTTTATGATGTCCTTGTGTCCTGGAGCCCTGCCTACAGTGTGCAGCCTCCCCGCAACCAAGGGGCCTTGCAAAGGATATTTTACTCGCTACTATTATAAACTCCAGACCAACACATGTGGAAAATTTGTATATGGTGGCTGCCTGGGCAATGGAAATAAATTTTACACTCTCGGTAGCTGTGAAAGGATGTGCAAAGTCTCCAGAGGTAAGAACTTTTTGAATTCAGTGTGCTTGTTGACTCAAGAGTTCTTTCACACTCCACCATTATAGCGCTACGATTCCACTTTAACTGCCACGGTTTCAATCTATGGAATCCTGGGGTGTGTAACTAGCGATGGCATTAGAAATCGCTAGTGGGGAATTTTAAAGGCCCTTTCCTGAAGTACAAATTGCAGAATTCCCTAGGATGTAGCCACTGCAGTTGACTATGAATCATAATTCTATAATTGTGTTGTGTGAAAGGGTCCTAAGTGATCAGTGATGCTAGATTTATGATTCAGAAGGAACTGTTGAGTTAATGGATTCCGTCTAGTATATTACCAATAAGAGGAGTCAAGCACTTGTAGAAGCTGTGCAAAGGGGGAAACCTGCAAGGAATAGTTATGTAGGGAAAAACATTGAGTAGAACCCCAGCCACAGTTATAGCACTATGATTCCACTTTAACTGCCATGGCTGCATCCTACTGAATCTTGGGGTTTGTAGCCTGTTGAACTCGAACTCCTTTACTGAGAATTCTACATGCCCTCTTCTAAACTGCAAATTTGATGATTCCACAGGACGGAACTCTGACAGTTAAAGTGGAGTAATAGCAGTATAATTAGAATAGAATCATAGAAATGTAGAGTTGGAAGAGACCACAAGGGCCATCCAGTCCAACCCCCTGCCATGCAGGAAAACCCTCAAAGCACTCCCGACAAGTGGCCATCCAGCCTCCGCTTAAAAACCTCCAATGAAGGAGACTCTACCACACTCCGTGGCAGCACATTCCACTGCTGGACAGCCCTGACCGTCAGGAAGTTCTTCCTGAGGTTCAGGTGGAATCTCCCCTCCTGTAGCTTGTATCCATTGTTCCTTGTCCTGGTCTCAAGAGCAGGAGAAACAAGCCCACTCCCTCCTCGACATGACACCCCTTCAAATATTTAAACATGGCTATCATGTCCCCTCTCAACCTTCTCTTCTGCAGACTAAACATACCCAGCTCTCTAAGTCTGTCCTCATAGGGCATGGCTTCCAGGCCCCTCACCATTTTGGTTGCCCTCCTCTGGACCTGCTCCAGCTTTTCCATATCCTTCTTGAATTGGGGTGCCCAGAATTGGACACAGTATTCAAGATGAGGTCTAACCAAAGCAGAATAAAGTGGTACCGATACCTCCCTCGATCTAGACACCATACTCCTATTGATGCAACCAAGAATTGCATTGGCTTTCTTGGCTGCCGCATCACACTGCTGACTCATGTTCAGCTTGTAGTCTATGAAGACTCCTAGGTCCCTTTCACACGTACTGCTATCCAGCCACGTGTCCTCCATCCTATATTTCTGCATACCATTTTTTCTGCCTAAGTGTAGGATCTTACATTTCTCTCTGTTGAAATTCATTTTGTTAGCCTTGGCCCAGCTCTCCAATCTGTCCAGGTCCTTTTGAATTTTGATCCTGTCATCAGGAGTATTAGCAACCCCTCCCAATTTGGTGTCATCTGCAAATTTGAATTGTAGAGTGTGAATGGGCCCTAAGGCTGTAACCTTATCGAATATACTTGGGAGTAAGCCCCACTGAGATCAGTGGTAGACATATGATGAGGTCCACTGGATTTCAGTCGAAATTAAACTGAAATATTGTATACATACACTAAACCATAAATACATTTTAAAATGTTCATGACCATAAATGCAGACAGAGTAAAAATACATACCAACTTGCTTTAGTTAGTATAAAAATACATTAGAAAAATGTAGTTTGGAAAAAAATGGACACGAAAATGCACACAAATTTATGCGTAGAAGAAAAAGAGAAGTTTCACAACTGTATATGAAACTGGGATGAGAAGGTATGCCAGAAGATCAGAGAAAATCCAGCAAAAATGAGGTAAAGATATGTGTATATCTCTTTAGCTTAGTTTTCTAGTTACTTAAATATGTACTTATTTATTAATTAGTCTTCATTCCTTCTCCTCTCCTCCTCTTTTTTTTTTTTTAAAAAAAAACAGTTTCTCTTATGAATTTTGATGTACTGGAGAATATTTAGAATGTGACCAATTAATCTGCGCACAGAAGGGTAAAATGATAGGAGGAGCGTCTATCCCAATATGAGCTATACATGGGCATTTCTGCATTTCAAATAAGTAGACATTAGGCAGAGGAGCAACCAGGACTACCCATTCCCCTATCTTTAATCTAGACCAAGAAACATTAGAAAAGGGCTTACTTTAAATAGTGAGTGTCTGATGGAAGGCAGGTGGGTTTTGGGGTCCTTGTTACCATCGTGGCTCAAGGCTAACAACTGTCTAATGGTGTGAAAGAGCAGAGAGCCAGGGTTCTATCGTGGTTTCAGCAATGAGAGACCAGGGTTCCAATACCTGCTTGGCCATGGCAACCCACTGGGTAACCTTGGGCGAGTCACACTCTCTCACCCTCGGAGGGAGGCAAAGGCGAACCCTCTCTGAACAAATCTTGCCACAAAAACTCTACGATAGGGTTGCCTTAGGGTCTCCATAAGTCAGAAACAGCTTGAAAGCACACAACAACAATCACAAGTGATCTTCTTGGATACTTTTTGCATTTGTTTTACAGTTTGATGCCAGAAAAAGATAAGAAGGTTAAGAACCAAGTGGGGAAGTGAATTTTCTCTGTTGCTAACTTGCTTGTACAGTTCTCATAGCTAATGGGGCAGAGGAGATGGGTCAAGCCTGTGCACTTTGATTTTTTTTCTTTGCTTCTGCCCTATATAAGCACTGGGAGCCCATCTTCCATTGGTCTTGCCTTAGGGAAGGTGTGCCCCAGCCCATGGGCTCCTGATACACTTGGCAATGGAGACTTTTATTGTTAGCCATGCAGTAGTCTGGGTAGAAATTGTCTGGAGTCCCATTTCTGTCATTGACTGTGAGGGAATTCTGGACCTCATAGCAAAATGACTGGATGCTGCTCTGCTGTGTATCGTCCACTGCATCATTTGTCACCAGGAAGCTTATGCAGCAACATGTGTCAATTTGTGGCCCTGAAAGAGCCCTTGAAGAGGACTGGAACTACTCCCTAGCAAGACACTCTGTAATTGACTTCAAGTTCCAAGATGCCTTTAGGGAACAGGGATATTTTTTATTGAAGAACATTCTGCCTCCTCCAGACAGACATATTTAAGTCCTCAGGCCTCTGTCCTTTCTTGATATTTTGCTTGGGCTGCTACCTGATGTAGTTTTGCCCCCCACCTCCATTGATATTAATCAAGTAGCTTAATTCTTAAGTGGACACTTCCGTGAAACATCCCCAGGTGGAGCACCTCCACAGTTTTTCAGTTTCACAGGCAGTGATCCTCTGTGCATCCGTCACTGGGGAGTTTGAGGAAGAGGGCACAGCCAGTCTTTTGTCAGCCTTATGGACTTCCCACAGTGTGTTGGTCACTAGTGATTAGCATGTTTACTAGATGGTTCTTGGTCTCATCTAATATGGCTCTTTTTTATGTTCTTCTGTTTTTCTGCTTTCACAACTTCTTCTCGGACTACTTACGTTGTTGCTATAAGTGCTTCCAACACCAAGACCCACTAAAAGACCAGAGCAGGGAGACAATGTTGGTAAGACTCTGAGAAAAGCCATAAAGATGAGACTGATAACTTTTCCTGATCTTAACGTGGTAGCTTCCTACTCTGTATTTTTATTTTCTGTGTCGTTTGCTGTGCTGGATGAAGATGCAGGTGAAGGGTAACACAGAATAGTAGGGCTAACGTCAGAGATCAGCATTATCTGGCACCTGTTGAGACATCCATAGGGGGCTGTAAGCAGTAAGACTGGTATTGCTTATCACATTTTGGTGGGATGCAGCCCCCTTGAATGGAATATTACATATGAAAACCAGTCATCTTCTGACCCAGACTAGAAGCCTATAATGTTTTCTTCTATAAGCTCCATAATTTCCAAGTTCTGGTTCGGTGGGAGAGGGTCTATTCAGGGGGACCTATTACGAACAACAGTCCCAACCCACCACTGCTTCCAAATAATTTGATTGGTTATTTCAGACACAGGCTGGCAGAAAACAGCAAACCATAGATTTTAAAGATATGATGAATTAAAAGATGAAGGTACAGTAAAATATAGTGTCTCATAAGATAGAAAATGGTTGTTAAAAAGTATAAAATACCGTACAACATAAAATACAAATAAGATATGAAATATATTGTGTTGGAACATTACAAGAACCTCTAATGCAATATTAAAATGTGATTTAGTCAATGACCCATGGTCATTAATAAATTGCAGGGTTGTATTGTTAGTCAAGGGATATTCATAACAGTGCGTTAATTACCTCAGCTATCCATTGTATTGTTTCTTGTAGAGGGACCTCCAGAGTCTGGATGGTGTTCACTGGCATATTTTTGAGTCATGATTTTAGTGTTCTTCAGTACTGGTAGCCAAATCTTGTTTACTTTCCGAGTTTCTTCTTTCCTGTTGAAATTGTCCACGTGCTTATGAATTTCAATGGCCTCTCTGTGTAGTCTGACATAGTAGTTGTTAGACAACATAGTAGTTGTCAGAATACAACCCTGGGGGATATCCCATTTAACAATAGGCCATCACAGAGGCCAACTGTAACACATGCAAATTGTTCCCTCCCACTTGGGGACTACACAAGTATATATACTCTGTCTCACTTCCATGCCACCAGATCCTCTGAAGATGCCAGCCACAGATGCAGGTGAAACACCAGGAGAAAATATTAATAGAACACAGCCTCAAAGCCCGGAAAACCCACAATAACCTCACAAGAAAACCTTGGTCATTTCTGCACTACACTGTTATAGTGCTGTTATTCTACTTTCAACCTCCTATTGCAGGGCTTTCCAAATGGTGTGCCTTGACACTTTAGTGTGTTGCCAGAAGTGTGTAGATGTGTTGCCTACAATCTTGGAAACATATGTTATTATTTATAAATCATACATTTTTAAAAATATATAAAAGGTTTTCATGAGATATGTTGTGTCCCCATACATTTTGTTATTTCAATTTATATATGTGTCCGTATCTCTTATAAGGGGTTAGTTTAACCTCTGGTTTGCTAGTAAAACTGAATTATTGTGTTGCAAAATGATGCATCTTTAAAAAGTGTATCACCAACATGAAAAGTTTGGAAAGCTCTGTCCTATGGAATCTTGGGGTTTTCAGTTTAGGGAGGGACATTTAGAATTCTCAGCCAGAGAGCTCTTTGGCCTCAGTAAACTACAAATCCCAGAATTCTGCCAGAATGTTGAAAGTGGAATAATAACACTATAACAGTGTAGTGTGGAAATGGCCTTAGGCTCCAGCTAATAGAAAAAAGCAACTTTTTTTTTAAAGGCCTGTCCTCACTACATGATCTTTCTACCTGGATGAATACGTGCAAGCTGCTTGCATTTGAGAAATGGAGATTATTTGATATACAATTATTACTTACCCTTGTTTTCCAGCAGCACTCCCTACAATATGCAAGCTCCCCTCCAACAGAGGGCCTTGCACAGAATACCGTACTCGTTATTACTACAACCTCAAGAGCCAAAAATGTGAAAAGTTTGTTTATGGTGGTTGCCTGGGCAATGGAAATAAATTTCACACTCTTGAGGAGTGCAAAAAGATGTGTCAGATCTCAAGAGGTAAGAACTTTTTGGTTTAAGTGTCTTTGTCATTTTGGATTAGGTTGGAAGGAATAATGGATAATGACAATTGGCTAACACAGTACCATCAAGAGGAGTCAGTTTGCCCAGGAGGACAATGAATAATTCAGCAGGAGAAGATGCTGAGCTGAATCCTAAGATTGCAATACTGTCACCACTTCTTTGGGAATAAGCCGCATTAATAAAGGCAGCATGGTTTAGTAGACTGAGTGTTGGATTAGGGCTGTGGGAGACCAGGGTTCTAATCTTTGCTGGTTCATGGAAACCTACAGGCTCCTCTTGGGCAAGTCACCCTCTAAAAAAATCTTGTCAAAAAGACCCTATGATACTAGGTTTGCCATACGTTAGAAAAACACTTGTTTTTCTCATGTACTGAGGCTCTCTGTGTTTGTGGAACTTAGTTGAGTATTTCTGCATGTAGGCAAAATCTTCTATTCATGGACATAAATGCAGACAGTTGGAAATACTTTTGGAAATGTGAAAAATGTGTGCAAAAATACATTGAAATTAGGTTTGAAAAAATATATACAAATATGTACAAATTTACTGGTTGTCAGGAAGAAAAGTTTCACAACCTGATACTTTGTGCACTTCTAACTTCTAAAAAAGACACATAAGTCAGATCAGAGGTCCTGCCCCCAACCACATACTCATTCTAGACGACATATGTCAAACACAAGGCCTGTAGGCCAAATCTGGCCTGCCAGGCCATTTCATGTGTCCCTCGCACCTCTCCTGCAGCTATGGCACTCCCCCCACCTGGTGAGCCCAATCCTCACATTGCGGGCCCCCGGTTGCCAGTATTCTGAAGAGGGGCCCAGCAGCCAGCACTGCTGATCTACTTCTGACTGCTCATCTGTCCAAGTCTCGCCATCAGAGTGTTGCCACAGGTTACCATGGCAACACTCCGCATGGCTTGCAAGAGTTGGACAGAGGAGCAGTCAGAAGTAGAAGTAGATCACGAGCGCTGGCTACTGGGCCACTCTTCAGAATACCACCAGCTGCGGGTCTGCAATCCAGGAACTGGGCTTGCCAAGTACAGAAAGGGATGGGGGGCAGAAAGAACAACAGGGGCAAGGGAACAGAAAGAGGCACAGAGAGGGTCTGCGGGGCTGCTTGCCATTATTTTTCCTAGACTTCTAATTTCAGAGCCAGTTATTACTAAAACCAGTAATAACCAAATGCAGAGGCAAATATTTAATATGATAAAAGAATAGATACATTTATATAGTCTTACAGATACAACTGGCCCTTTGAGGGAAACCATAATGCTGATGCAGCCCAAGATGAAATTGAGTTTGACACCCCTGTTCTAGACTAACAGAAAGGTTTGTATTTCGAAAACTGAAATTTTGTCAGCAAGTCCACAGCTCCAAGGTATCTTTACCAGATGAGGAATATCTCTGATTCAAATATATGATGCTTTCTCCAAATAAATAGAACAGCACCTTAGGCCTATGCTGGATTCTCGACATTTTGTTTGGACTGCCTTGGAGTTCAGTAGCAACTTCATTACATTCTGGAATATGATACTAATGAAGCAGCTTAGTTTTTCATTGTGTGCATGCACTAAACAGGACTATACAGGTCAGGCTTTCAGTTCTCCAATTTCAGAGGCAGTGTCCCACCTTCCATCAATTGCTGGGGAACTTCAGAAAGAGGCTTCAGTGGCATTCTTTTCCTGCATGTGGTCTCTAGGTGAACATCTTGTTAAACTAGCCTGATCCAGTGATGTAGACTGGAGTCGATAGACTCGGACTCAAGTTGGACTTAAGTCGCTTCAGTGACTCGACTCAGCCTTGACTCAGCAATAAATGATGCACTGACTCGACTCGACTCAAGACTTGTATATTTTTAGTGACTGACTTGCTGCCCTCGGTTCAGTAATATAACACATTCCTCCAGAAGCCTTATGACTTTGAACAGCACTCCCATCTCTTTTTGCCTACTGGTCACATGGCAATCTATCTTCAGTCCAAAGTGTGGGCGCATTTCTCAGAGGAGAACAGCAAATGGGCTAGGCAATGGGCTTGAGGCAGGCTTGAGGTCTCCTCAACAGTCAGTTCCTGCTGCATATTGGAGGAGCCTTCTAAAATTTTCCTAAGAGCAGAAGGCAAGTCTCACCGCAAGGGTGCAGGGTGCATTTCTCAGAAGGGAACAGCAAATGTGTTAGGCCACAGGCCTGAGAAGGAAGGATCCTTCCTTCTAAAGCTTTTGAAGTTCCAGTAATGGGAAGTAAGAAGGATCCTATTCCCCACTTTTGAAGTTGCAGATGGCAAAATCACAAATGTGGAGGACCAACTCTACTTAAATTGTTAAACTGACTCTATTTGGCTCTGTCCAATAATTCTGGAATTTTGATAGGGGTATAAAGTTGACTTCCAGACTTGAGACTTGATTTGAAAGTATCTTCAAGGACTTGAGACTTGAAGGTAGAGACTTGAGACTTGACTTGAGACTTGGCGTAAAAGACTTACATACATCACTGGCCTGATCCAGCATGACTCTTCTGATGTTCTTATTATTTTTCTGTTCTCTTTTTCTCCTTGGACTACCTACATCCTGGTCAGTGTTTCCGACTCAAAGAGTCCCTAAAGAGAAAATTACAGGTAAGAGCCAATCACCCTGCTAGCCCAAGGTAGATGCTAACAGCAGTCAGACATGTCATAAATAGTTCGTTAGCTGTGTTAATTAGGGATCTCCTTCAGCTGGCTAAACAGGATGCTTTTGTAAATGGAAAGTGAGCTGGTTGGGCATTTTAAATCACTTAGGCAATGCAAGATCATCAGTTTAACTTTTTGAACTACATTTGGCATTCTCTATTTATTGGTTCAATTTGCTAAACAATCTCTCATGCAAACCTGGACACATGATAGGAGCAGTGAGCAGCATGTAGCACCAGAAAGAGCTGCCACAGTGGATGTTGAATGTTGGCAGCAAAATCAGTGCTGACTTGCTAGTGTTGGTGATGTCATGGTCCCCCAAATCTCCAGTTGTGCAGCTGTTTATTGTAATATGTGCACGGTGAACTTTCAGGTGGACAATAGGCAACAGGCTAATACTGTCAGTAGTCATGTTTTGCTGCTGCTGCTGCTGCTATTGGGCACCTACTGAGACATTACCCCCAGCAAGGGACTGTTGGAAGAAAAAAAAAATGGCATCACCTAATAAAAATTGCTGGTGTTGTGGGCCCCATGAGGTTATGAGAGATCTCCAATGTGTTCTCCTTGACACCAGGGGCTGCCTATCCACATATTATAAGATGTGTGCAATGAACATTCAGGTGGGTAGTAGGAAATACCAGGCCAGTGCATACCCTGCAGCTGTCCTGAATTGGCAGGGACAGCCCCAGTTCATCCTCTGGCATACCACTTTTTCAGTTGCTTTTAAAATATCCTAGTTTCTCTCTCTTCCTCCCACTTTTTCCTTTGTCCTAAGCTCACTTTGGTTTCTGCAAACTGAATTCAAAGTGCAAAAGTAGTTTGCAATCAATTAACTTGATGGGCGGGAAGAGGAGGGGCAAATCTCACCATTTCCAGTAGCCTCAGGAAAAAGCAAACTGTTGCAGCCTCTCTCCTACCTTGTGTGTTTTTTTCATTTGCCATCCTGACCATATTTTAATATTACTTGGCTATATGTGTCCCAGTTTTCATTAGTGAAATGTTGGAGGATACAGGTGTACCTCTGAAAGATATTCACAACCCAAGATGTGTACAGTTGAAAAAGGCTTACAAACATGCCACAGCAGAACAAAAATTAATACAAATGTGCATGCATTGCAAAAATATATTTCAAAAGAATATGGACAAAAATGGTGATAAATTTAAAATGGGAAGCAGGAAATTGTCTTTCACAACTGGTACAGAAACAGGATATTGGCGAGATTCTATGGGGGGAAAATCCACAAAAATAAAACCAACTTATTTCATATTTCTAGCTTAAATTTCTAGTTTTATAACATTGTATTTGTTGTCTCCAACACAGTTTCTCATATGAACCTTGATATACTGGAGAATATGTGGAATGTGAACAAACAAAAGTATGCAAAAGAGGGGGACACAGGTATAGCTATGGGGAAGGGAATAAGGACATTGGCTTCCTCATGAAATTTTCCCATTACTCCCAAATGTCTAGCATTGCACTGACTTAAAAACTCTGTTGAGCATTTAGACATACAGTTTAGGCATCCAAAGAAAAGGAGCAGGCGAGATGATCAAGGGAATGCAAACACAGCAAATAAAAGAGTTCTAAATGTGAACAGTTTTCAGTGTTTCACTCTCTGCAGTGCTAGAACTTTGGGGACTGCAGGAACATTTCATCTGGGGAAGACAGAATCCTCATTTGGAGGGGCAATACCCTCATTTTGCCCTCCCTCACATAGCTATACCCCCAAGATCATAGACAGTGGATCTTCCCCTCGATCATTTAAGCATAGATGCCTCTTATCTTCTAACAAGCACATATTAGTCAAAGGGAGAGATTATCTTCCACCAAACCTGTGTTCACATGAGACTGACAGATGCCAGAGAAGGGTATGCATTTCAGAAACTGAAATTATCTTTGTCAACAGTTTTCTTTCTCTTTTCACTCTTATTCTTCCAGGCAAAGTAATTCTGCCTTCGTTATGCAAACTGCCACCCGAACGAGGGGAATGTCAGGCACACCATACTCGCTACTACTATAACAAGGACAAAGATGCATGTGAAAAATTCATTTACACTGGTTGCTTAGGTAATGCAAATAGATTTCTCACCGCTGAAGATTGCCAAAAGAAGTGTAAAATCTTAATAGGTAAGGGAAAATAATTTTTGATTCTCATCACATTGGTTCATTACCTTGGGGTTTCTTCAGACAGAAGAACAGATCTCTCTCATCTGTTTGTCTGTCTGTCTGTCTGTCTGTCTGTCTGTCTGTCTATCTGTCTAGCCAGCATAATGTAGTTGTTTGAGTGTTGAACTAGGACTCCAGGAGACCATGGTTCAAATCTTTACTTGGCCATGGAAATTCAATGGGTGCTCCTAGACAAGTCACAGCCTCTCAGCCCAGAAGAAAGAAATGACAAACCTCCTCTAAACAAATACTCTATGAATCCATCCATCCATCTATCTATTGCTTTAACCGTTTTGCAAAATGCCAATAGAATTCAACCAAAATCTGAAATATTTCTAATAATACATGAATTGTTTTGATGTTTAATAGCCCATTAAAAAAAACACAAGTTGACAGAAAAAAAGGAAGCATGCCCACTGAGTCAATAAAACTTATACAGGGGTTGATTTGCCAAATTGTCCTTGATTTAATGCATTGACTGACTGTCATATTCAGGCTATTGGTGATCAACTTGAGAGTAGGAGAAATGGAGGAGTGGTGGGTCTGAGAAAGAGATGAAAGGCCTGTGGGCTGTGGAGCCAAAAGGGCACCAGTGACACAATTTAGGAGTTACTCCCAAAGCTTAGCATAAGTTTCACTGAATTCTCCTTTTGACTTCTCAGTTGACATGCATGAAGGTAGAACTGAGCTGTGGGATTGTGTTGGTTAAAACTCTGTCATTCCTAGACTAGTTATCTTTGTTTTCTCCCCATGACACAGGGATACCTATAGTATGCAGAGTTCCTAAAAATCCTGGTCCATGCTCAGAAAAAATTAGTCGCTATTACTATAACCAGGAGACTAAACGTTGTGAAAGATTCATTTACAGTGGCTGTGGTGGCAATGCAAATCACTTTCACACCATTCAGGAATGTGAAAACATATGCCTAGTTTAACAGGTAAGGTGAAAAGCAATCCATTTTCATTTCAGTGAACGGAATTAGCTTGGTATTGCATTTGTTATCAAACCGGAAGGGCATGGCATTTAATGAATAATGTAAGGAGAACAAGATTATATGAGGAGAACAAGATAAAACAACTACTCAACTTCAAAAGGAAAAAACTGTACAGTTAACCTGATTATGAACAAACTAACTCTGATTTCCAGCAGAAAAGATAGTACAACATTTTGCCTTAGTATTCTCTAGAAAAGCCATAGCCAGAGAAATAAAGCAAAGGTTTAAAAGGGACATGTGCAAAAAATGGGGAAAGGGGGAAATCACCAAGGAGGAATTCAAACAAATAGCCAGCACAGGTAGGGAGAAAGTCAGAAAAGCTAAAGGGCAAAACAAGTTCAGCCTTGCTAGAAAAGTTAAAAGCATTTTAAAAAGGCCTTTTTTGGTTATAGCAAAAGGAAGAGCAAGGAAATGGAAAGGCAATTATGAGAAGAAGATGGCAAAATGCTAAGAGAGGACAGAGAAAAGGCAGAAGCCTTGGTCTTCTTCCAAAAGGAAAATAGAGCTCTACCTGGGGAAAATGAAGCAGATGACACAGGAGGAGAAATGCAGCACAGAATACGTGGAGGGGTAGTACAGGAATATCTGGCTTCTCTAAATGAATTATATCCAAGGGTATTAAAAGAACTGGCAGAAGTAATATCAGAACTGCTGGCGATAATCTTTGAGGATTCTTGGAGAACAGGAGAAGCCTCAGTCGACTGGAGCAGGGCAAATATTATCCCCATCTTCAAAAAAGGAGGGAAAAAGATGACTCAATTACCACCCATTCAGTCTGATATCCATACTAGGGCCCTTTTTGCACCTTACCTTTTAACGCTGCTGGTTTGGGGTCCTCGCGTGAGAAGCCTGGGCAGGAAGGCTCTCTCAAGCCTCCTGCTTCAGCTCCGCAGCTCCTTCCTGCTCGCGCGAGAGGCCCGCCCGTGCCCTGCTCCTTCCTTCCGCAGTGCAGCCTGGGAGTTGGAGGCTGCACTGAGGAGAGGATGCGCGACTGGCCCGGCTCCAGAGGCTCCGCACGGCAGGTGAGTGCGGCCCAGGCCCATGAGCGTTGCGCAAGCATGGGTCATTTTTGGCTAAAAGCCGAAAATAAAAAAATGCGTGTTCGCTGCACATGAGGGTCTTGCGCGTTGCATAAATGGGAGTGCGTCATGCAGATCGCTCCTCACATTTATGTGATGCTGAAGGGGCCCTTTCACTTGCAAACTGCAGTGCGAAAAGGGCCTAGGAAAAGCGCCTTAGAGCAGATAATTAAACAAACAGTCTGTTGGTCCTTACAAAGGAATGCCATCATCACTAAAAAGCAACATGGGTTTCTCAAAAACAAGCCATATCAAACTAATCTTATCTCTCCCCCTCTTTTTTTTTTGATAGAGTTATAAGCTTCGTAGGTGACAGGAATGCCGTAGATGTAGCATATCTTGATTTCAGTAAGGCCTTTGACAAGGTCCCCCATGATATTCTTGCAGAGAAGCTAGTAAAATGTGGGCTAAACAACGCTACTCTTAAATGGGTTTGTGTTTGGTTAACTGACTTGAACCCACAGGTTGCTCACCAATGGCTCATCCTCGTCCTGTAGAGAAGTGACTAGTGGGGTGCCACAGTGTTCTGTCCTGGGCCCAGTGCTATTCAACTTCTTTATCAATGATTGGATGATGGAATAGAGGACATTCCTATCAAATCTGTAGATGACTCCAAATTAGGAGGGGTGGCTAATACCCGGAGGACAGGAGCAGAATTCAAAGTAACCTTAACAAATTAGAGAACTGTGCCAAAACTAGCAAAATGAACTTCTAGCAATCTTAGTAAACCACAAGCTGAACATAGGTCAGCAGTATGATGTGGCACATAAAAAAGCCAGTGCTGCATCTGTTGTGGCCAAAAAAGAGACGAAGACCAGGTTTTCAGGGAAAAATCAAAAAGCCTTTTTATTGTTAACAATTTACTTGCGCAAGGACGACAGCTATCCCAGAACTGTCGTCTTGATTAATTAAGGTAGCATCACTATATACCTTTGGTCTTCCATGTCAGCAATCAATCATTCATTTAGCCAGCCCATCACAGAAGAAAAAGATTTTTGGTTAACTTTCCATTACATCATTAACTTAGCACACACGTGTACAGAAGAGAACAAAGAGTTAGTTTAGAAAGTGATACAAGTTATAGCTCACGGCCAACGATCCTCCCAACGTTTTCTCAGTAGATAAAAGTACAAAGCGAACCCTTTTTTGAAGAGCTCTCAAGGTTGCATCTGCTGGTCTGCAGAGAGCTAATACAGCGACTGATACACGCGTAAGCAATTAGCACTTTCACTTACTGAAGGGGGAACAAAGGGCAGCAATTCACACCTATTATCCCCAGCCTGCAGCCTTTGCAGAAAAGGAAGTTAACACTTTCCCTTACTGTCAATCCCAGCATTCTAACCTCATTCATCTCCTTCACATCAATAGGAGTATAGTGTCTAGGTCAAGGGAATTAACCGTACCCCTCTCTGCTTTGGTTAGACCTCACCTGTAATGCTGTGTCCAGTTTTGGGCACCACAATTCAAGAAAGATATTGACAAACTGGAATGTGTCCAGAGAAGGGTGATCAAAATGGTAAAAGGCCTGAAAATCATGCTGTATGAGGAGCGGCTTAGGGAGCTGGGTATGTTTAGTAGGTTAAGAGGTGATATGATAGCCATGTTTAAGTACTTGAAGGGATGTCATACGGAGAACTGACTAAGCTTATTTTCTGCTGCTCCAGAGAGTAGGACATGAAGCAATGGCTTCAAACTACAGGAAAAGAGATTCTACCTAAACATTACAGAGAAATTCCTTAGATTAAGAGCAGTTTAACAGTGGAATAAGCTGCCTCGTAGTATAGTGGAGTCTCCTTCTTTGGAGGTTTTTAAACAGAGGCTAGATGGCCATCTGTTGGGAGTGCTTTGGTTGTGCATTCCTGCATGACAGGGGTTGGAATGGATGGCCCTTATGGGCTCTTCCAATTCTAGGATTCTCTTAATTATTTTGAAACAGCTCAGCCTGAAAACAAAAGTCCAATACTATCAGATCAAATTTACTTTATCTCCTTTAATGAAAGGCCATACAGAATAAACTAAAAGGCAACTATGTTCATGCACATTGGGAAGCCAGGATTGTGAAGAACCTTGCCTTTCCACCCAAGAGTCTGCTGTGTACCAGTGTGTGCTGCTTATCTGCTTCTACTTGGCAGTGCTGGTGGTAAATGCTACAGAATAACTATGAACATTGCAACCATTCAGCAGATACTTACAATCCACCTCCTGTTATTAGTTTGTGTGGAATTAAATCCTCACATGTGGCCCAGACATTGTGAGGGGCCTGAATACAATTCACTGACCTTCAGGGGGACAAATTCATGTGACATTTACCATTCAGACCTTGTGAAATTGGCTGGAGTCAATCAGAAGCAGTACCGGACCAGAACAAGCAACACCAGAGAGAGAGGCAGGGGAAAAGGAGACAGAAGTGCAATGCTGATACAAGAAACTAACATTTGTTGCTTAAGAAATAGATGTTTGACATGTTCTCTCAAGAACTGAAAGTGCCAGGGTTTCTTGATCCCTGAGGACATTTACTGTTCATTGGCAGAAGGAGCCAACAGATTATGGTAGACAACTGGCAGCAGGAGAAAAGACATAAGAACACACAACTGCATTGGTGCCAGCAAACCTATCTTGTTCATATTTATATTAAATGCACTTGAGCTATTCAGGATCTAAACATGGCATGGGTAGCTCATGCTATTGATGCAGTGATCTGTCAAACATAAGCAAACAGGAAGAGAGAGCAGGCAGTAGGCTTAGGGTGTTGAATTTCACATATCCATTTGAAGTAGCTATCCCATTCTTACCTTCAATTTTCTAATAGGATTGTAGAATGTGAGAAGCTAATCTACAAGTGTGCATTGTGCTCTATGCCTTTTTGCAAAATGATCATAATTTTAAGAGTTGGTTACATGAATGTACACTGGGCATATTAGGCCTACATATTTCTCCATTTTTAAGTGATGAAGGGCAGAAAAGGAAAATATAAGAATAGCAATGTATTTTGGAATTTTAGGGAAGCAGATTTTGGAGAGCTTTATTCAAGTATTCTGAGCATGAGTTAAATAAATGCAAGGCGGGCATGGTAACGTCACCTTGTTCTGTTTCGGTTTGGTCACCCTTTGCTCACAACAGGCAGCTTTCTGAAAATGAGAGCCTCTTGATTCTGTGGAGATGCTCTGTGCAGTTTGAAATCCATATTTTTGTGTAGCATAACCCCTTGGAAATCCTCCATTCAGAAAATCACTCTCCATGTATAGAGGGCAGGGAAATTAAGTCAGTGGGAGAGAGCGATCACACTCCTTATCATCATGTACTTATTTAATTCATTTTTGAATGCTACTTGAATAGGGCTTAGGTGTCTGAAGAAGAAAAGAAGCAGACTGACATTAAATCAATCCTTAAGCAAAATAAAAGGTCTACAACTCACCTGAGCTAAGTGGGGTAGCCAGTGGATGTACATTGAGGACTGGAGCAGGGGGCAAATCCACTCTGGAATTTTACCGCTGCTCTTCTTGCAAGTTGCTTCAGATTAGATGCAAGCTGTACTAGGGCTGAATAAAGGTCCAGCACCAGCAGTTTCCATTCAGCTTGGAGCAGCTATGGGAACAGCAGGGGCAAAGCTAGAATGGATTTGCCATCCTGATTTAATAGATCCATCAGCTCACCCTGCTCTAGGTATTTCTCTCAACCATTACTGATTTCCAACCCTTTTAAATTCTGCAATATTTATGTTAATTGAATTTTTAATTTTTTTCTTCTTCAGTGCACCTATCAAACCTATCAAAACACTTACAGGCTTATGAACTACGTAACCAGATTCCCCGGAACAAAGGCAACACATTGACCTGGGATTTTGGGATTTCATCCTCTTCTGGAATCTTCTGCATACACTTTAGTAAACACACTTTTTCTTAGCGTACCAGTGGCTGCGACTCTTGTTGATTATGTAATAATAACTACAACATATCCCACATTTTTCCCAAAAATGGGACTCAAGAAAGCTTACACAGATTAAAACAAGTGCTAATAAAAGCAAATACTGATAAAAGCATAAGGAAAAACATACAAATAAGTTACTGTTAAACTGCAATTAAATTATCCATTTAGCATTAAAACAAATCCATTGAAGTCAAAAGTCAGTAAAACTGCACACTCTTAAAAACAGTTGCACTGTAGTGGGACGTTTCTCACTGGAAGAACAGCAAGGAAGAAGGTGGCCTAACTTGTTTTTTTTTGGTGGGGGGGATTCAAAAAAACCTGGGAGCAGCCACTGGGAAGGCCTCTTGTGTTCCCTTCAGATAAGTCTATGAAGATGGTGGGACTGGGAGAAGGACCTCCCCACAAGGCCTCAGAGCTCTAGCACATCCATATAGGAAGATAAGGTATTTCAGATAGCCTGGATATGAACTATATAAGGCAATAAAGGTCATAACCACTTAAGAACATTTTATACTATTTTTATTTAAAATATCTCAAAGTGGGCTATAGTAAAAAATAGAAGCAATAAAACAAACTGTTAAGAATTGTAAAATAATGATAAAACAATAAAATAATCCATTGAAAAAATTCTTAAAAAATAGAGGTAATGATCTCAAAACCAGTCAGGAAAATATTTTCGGCAAATAAACTGGTTTTTAGTTTATGGGAGAAATACCCTCATTGGGACTCTGCCTAATCTCAGCAGCAAGATTTGCACATAATGCAAAGATCAGGGCAGTTTATACAGGTAACCTGAGATAAATTAAGAGTGCAAATACACATCAAGGTATTCACACTCCCTTCTGTTCCCCCTGAGAACTGATTTTTCAGGATGTCCATCAGTAAAGCTATCAAGGCAACATGCAGGCAGGACAATAGTTATCTAGCAATATGGCCCTTTTCGCATGGCATTTGCCATGCAAAAGGGCCCCTTGAGCGTCGCACGAATGTGAGGAGCGGTCCACACGACACACTCACAATCGCATGATGCTCCAGGGTCTGGCAGGTGCCACTCATGCACTTGTTCATTTTTGGCTTTGAGCTGAAAATGGTGTGCGATCGTGCATCGCTCCGGGGCCCCACATGCACTTGCCATGCGTGCAGAGCTCTGGAGTCGCGGCGCTTGCACTTCCTGCCCCAGCGCAGCCTGGGAAACTCCCAGGCTGCACTGTGGAAGGAAGAGGCGGGGCTCTCGTGAGAGTGGGCCACAGCTGCGGAGCTGAAGGAACCGGGACATGAGAGCCTCTTGCTGGAAGGCTGCTCGCGCGATCCCTGCACCCCAGCTCCGTGTAAAGGTGCATTGCGGAAACGGCCTATGAGATAACACCAAACAGAGCAGAACAACATAAAAATTAACATGGCATTTCACCAAAGAAAATTAAACCTTTACAGAGTGAATGGATTGTACATGTACATGAAAGGGCATTCTATACAAGTGATGTCACAAATGACAAGTCAGTCTCTCTCACCAATTGGGGGGTGGGACAGAGAAAGAGAAAGAAAGAAAGATTCACTCCACTACTTTCTGTTAGAAGCCTAAGCAAGAGGAATGAGAGGAAATGAAGTTGATGCACAGGTTTAGGATGGGGGATACATGGTTCAGAGGTACTGCGTGTGAAAGGTTCATGGGATTATTGTTGATCATAAGCTGAACATGAGCCAGCAGTGTGATGCTGCAGCAAAAAATGTGAATGCTATTTTAACCTGCATTAATAGAGGCATAGTTTCTAGGTCGAGGGAAGTAATAATCCCACTATATTCTGCATTGATCAGAACTCATCTGGAGTACTGCGCTCAGTTCTGGGTGCTGCATTTTATAGACAAGTTGGAGTGAGTTCAGAGAAAGGCAATGAGGATGAAAAGATCTATACAGAACAAAACATATGGGGAAAGGTTGAAGGAGCTGGGCATGTTCAGCTTGGTGAAGAGAAGACTGAGGGGTTACGTGACTGCACTCTTTAAATATCTCAAGGGCTGCACAGAGGGGAGATGGCAGGCCTGTTCTCTGCTGCCCCAGAGGGTAGGACCAGGTTTAATGGTTTTAAGTTACAGGAAAGTAGATTTTGATTGAACATTAGAAGTAACTCCTTGACATTAAGAGTGGATCAGCAGTAGAATTGATTTTCTAGAATGGTGGCGAGGTGTCTTTCTCCGGGCTTCTTCAAAAAGATGCTGGATAACTACCTGCTGGAGATGCTTTAGCTGGAAATTCTGCACTAAACAGTGGGTGGGACTCTATGGTCCATGAGGCTGTTACCACTGTGTACTGGCCTGACCTTTGGTGAACCAAAGATATCATTTTGATATCATAATTCGGCCCTATTCTGCCACCAGCCAAGTGTTTGTGAGGCCTGCCGAACAAGCGCGAAGCTAGGCATGGCTACTACTTGCTGCTCCCACCAAACCAAGCCAGATATTGCCAGATCTGCTTTAGGGGACCTCCTGAAACAAACACCTTCATTACCTATGCACGTTACAACAAAGAGATCCTCTGCCCTGAGAGGACACCCTGGTGAGCTAGGTACTTAACTACCGAGCTAGCCGCATCTACATACCGGCCATACCATTGTCAACTCGGACTTTAACTCAATCATGCAAATTCTGACCTTTCAGAGGCTTTGTCTCCAACCCAAAACTTATTGTTTTTGCCCAAGACCAGACTAGCATGCGGTTGTTCTTTCCCCTATAAAAATCCCCCGCTCTGAGAGCTCTTTGGAACTCTCACTGGAACGTCTCCGGAACTCTTGCCGGGTCGCCTGAACTTCACTCTGCCTTGCTGCCGCTCGGTTCAGCAGATTCTCCTCAGCTGCCACACCGGGTTTCCACTTCTTCAATCAGGCTTCTCCAGGACTACAGGACAGGTGGCGTATCACCCATTCCCCTCAAATTCTATTTCCCTTTTCTAGTTAACAGTGTGTTTGTGCTTTCTTTAATATATTCTTTAATAACTGTTTAATAAATCTAATTGTTGTTTGAACCATTTGCCTCCTCATTGACCTGACGCTGTATACATAGGGTAAAAGATCCTACTGCGTTGCCCTGCCTCTCATTAGCCAAGAGAGTGCTCGAGTTAATTTCCCCAACTTTGCTAGGTTTGTTTGTTGTTTGGGCGCCCCTCCCGGGACCCCCAATTTACAGGGTAACAAGGCCCCTTACATTCTATGATTCTATGACTTTAAGCCTGCAAAGACAAATGATGAGATAAGGAAGCAACAGAGCAGACAATCAAAAGAAGGAATATTTTAGGAAACCCTACTTGATGTCTTTAAGGGTTAACCCTTAGTGTCACATAGAACCCCTTTCACACTGCACAGTTATAGCACTATGATTCCACTTTAACTGTCCTGCCAATGTCCTATGGAATCCTGAGGCTTCCCACGAACATCCAAAGACCTAGAACACCATCTGTATTGTGAGCAGAATAGGAACGTTCAGCTAGTTGCATTAGGGCTTATGTTATAGAATTTGGGGATCCCCTCTCCTACTCAAGAGCAGGAGATGTATGGCTCATTACAGCAGTTAAAGTGATATCATTTGTGAGGTGTGAAAAGCCCAGAGTCACTTGTACAAGCATAACGGCACCGTTTTTTCACTTCCAACAAAAAGAGGATCCAGCGGAAATCCTTATTAGGTCTATCAGCGAAAACTGGAAAGGGCTCCTGTATCTTTAATGGGAATTTCAGTAGGGTTGCATGTTACTTGGTTGTGTGACAAGCAATACCTTCTGAAAGTAAAGGGGCCCTCTGCAGTTTTCAAACTGGCACACTTATAGGTGGGTTAGACAGCTCATATAGTAGAATGAAGCTCTCCAGATATGTGTTATAAATACGTACCATCACTTTGAATTGGTTCCAGGAGTAGACACTACATAAAACAAATGTGGGATGTTTGTTTTTAAAAATGGAAGCACTACTGTGGATATGAGAATCTTGGTATGTGGTGTGTCTAAATAAGAAATGTGAAACAGATTAGGACCCATTCACAGTTCAGAATTATTGTGCTTTATATTCTACTTTAATGGCTGGCAATATCCCACAGAATCATTGAATATGTAGTTTAGGGAGGGTGTAACGTCAAAACAATGACAGTACCTCCATGCAAAGATGTAGAGTTATAAACACAATAGGAGGCTTGGGACAGGGGGGCAACCTAGTGAGATCTTTCCACCAGTGTTTATGGGATCTCATGCAGGGAAGAACCAGCCAGAGATTCAAAAGTAAATTAAAATGTGCTTTATTGAGTGAGATTCAATTATGCGCACACAAGATCCAAACAGTCACACATACACTCATGCAAGGCTAACCGAAGGTAAAGAAGGAAAGGTTGATAGAGAGACTGCAGGGAATGGGTGATATTTACCAGAGCAGTGAAGAAGCGTGATGTGGCTTAGACAGGAATCAGAGTGGCAGAGTGGTGGCCAGCAATGAATGTGCTGCAACTTACTGGCCAAAACTTGGGGATTATATACCTGATTTCTGCCTGGAGGGCATGGGTGTGAATGGCTCTCTGGCTGGGTTAACAATGGAGTATGCAACATGGACAATGAGGTCCAGAATGGATTGATGGCTTTAGCATTAGGTGACAAAGAGACTAATGGTTGTTTGTGGACAGGCTTGAGGATAATGGGATAGGTTGCAGGGTGAAGGGAAGAGAATGTGAGACAATCAGCAGTTTGGTGGGATCTCACAGTCACTGTTGTCTAAGAAAGCAGAGTCATTAAGGCTAGCAGCAGCCTAATCTTTGGAGTTTCCTGGTGATTTCCTGACTATGACCTCACTATGCCTAGGAAGTGTTTTCTGGTCTAAGTGGCAGTGCACATGTTTGACCAGACCAGCCTGGCTATACAGCCATAGCAGGATATGGTTTACATCAAAGCCAATTAATATATTTTGCCAATTAAATCATACTTCGACAATTAAAACCATATCAAGCCACAGGGATGTGCAGCCTGGTAACAAGGGCTATTTTGAAATCTCAGCCACAGACATCTATAGTGCTTCATCAAACTACAAACCCCAAGATTCTATAGGATTCTGCCATGGCAGCTAGACTGGAATATAGAACTGTAATTGTATAGTGTGCCCGAGCCTCTGGTTATACAAATTTCTTTCTGTTCATCTTGAGAACACACACATTTTGTCAAAGATCTCACATCCTTGCTTCCTCTTGTGAGTCACTGTTCCTCAAAGCACAGAAATTGGCATACACCTTGCATGAAATAACTCATGAAGATGAGTAGCCTTTGTAGAAAGTTGGGTGCACTATACCTGTACAAGGATCACACCAAGCATCATTTGAGGGGAAAAGATGAGAAAGTAGAAACTGAACTTTTTTCTTTTTTGTGAAACTTGCTTTCTATGAAGAAATGTCATTTTTTGCCCAAAACATGCAGTTTTCTATGCAGGGAAGCTGTTTTCTGTGCAACACACACAGAACAAACAATATGCATTTTTCATGTAGAATTAATATCTTTTAATATCCTTGGATGTGATTCATCTGGCCCTGGAGACTTGAATTCATCTAGTTTAGATAGATATTCCTGTACTACTTCTCTATCTATTCTGTGCTGCATTTCCCCCCTTCCTCACCTGCTCCCCATCCCCCAGGTTGAGTACTTCTATCCTTTTGGGAGAAAACTTTGGGAGGCAAAGAAAATGTTGAGTAGTTCTGCCTTCTCTCTTCCCCGTTAGTAATTGGACATCTTCTCTTTGCAGCGACCCTATCATTTCCCTGTTTTGCTTTTGCTGTGGACTGTGACACTGTAGGTTTATTTCCAGTCTCTTAGTGGACTTCCACCTTTGCAAAACTGGAAATTTCCTCCCAGTGTTTTACTAGGGTTCTTGCCAGCCTCCCAAAGCTGACTCCCACGCTTGGAACGACTGGCAATCTCCCCAACTATATCAGGTATGCTGCCACCCCCCCCCCTGAATTATGAATTACTTAGACAGAACAGGAGGGACTCTGCCTAATCTCTAAGCGTAAGGATATTCCACCTCCCCTTTCCCCTGAGTGAGAGGTCCTATGTAGCGTGTGCCAACCCTGGTGTGGAAATGGAGAGAAACGGAGGTTTATAGAAGTGTTTTAATCAAGACATGCAAATAAACAATATATACTTGGGAGACTCCCCCTCTCCCTGGTGCACTTAGTTACAAGAATTTACAAAACAGATATAACAGCACAGATACATTCTTAAGATCAGCCAGTTCCCAAAATAACAACATCCCTAACGCGACTAACTACTTATTTCTAGTTACTCACAATTAGGCTATAGGCGTAGATGGTCTAAAGGAGGGGGGGGGTCCAGGAGACACAGCATGCCTGCCAGCTCAATTGGGCCAGCTCTCCCCTCTCTCTTTCTCTCTGTGTCTCTCTGTGTCTCTGGCCACATGGCCTCTCAGAAGTTTTATATTTTCTTCCTTGGAAGGATCTGGAAGCATCTCCAAGATGCCCACCTCTTTTCTTTTTGGTTGGTCAATTCTCACCTTGTGACCTGTGATGCTGACCCTTTCCTTTTGGTTGGTCAACTCTCACCCTGTGACCTTTGATGTAATCCCAACATCTCATTAACCCTTGGTTTACCTGAAGAGGGAAGTATCTCCCTTTGATAAGCCTAGATAATGGGAAGCCCCATTATCACATGGACATATCTAAAAAAGCCCTTTTTATTGTTTTTAATGTCTCTGGCAAGCCTGAGTTCATTCTGCACTTTAGCTTTTCTGACCTTTTCCCTACATCTCCTGGCCATTTGCTTGAATTCATCTTTGGTGGTTTCACCATTTTTCCATTTCCTGTATATGTTTCTTTTAACACTTAGCTCAGCTGAGAGTTCTTTAGTCAACCCTTCTGGTTTCTTTAGATACCTGCCATTTTTCCTTCTTATTGTCATAGTTTTCAATTGTGCCTTCAGTACATCATTTTTAAGAAACTCCCATCCATCATGAACTCCTTTCTCTTTTAGTATTCTTGACCACAGGATTACAGCAAGTAACTCCCTAAGTTTACAGAAATCAGCTTTCTTAAAGTTTAGGATGCATGTCTAGCTACACTTGGTTTCTCCTTCCCACTGTATGACAAACTCCAGAAGAGCATGGTCACTTCCCCTTAAGGATCCCACCACCTCCACCTCATCAACAAGGTCATCCCTGTCAGTCAGGATCAGCTCTAAAATAGCCAATACTCTTGTTGCCTCTTCCACCTTCTGCATCATGAAATTATCTGCAAAGTAGGCAAGGAACTTGTTGGACCTTGCGGTCTTGGCAGAGTTTGACTGCCAACATATATCAGGGTAGTTGAAATCTCCCATTACTACTGCATCTCTCCTTTTTGAATGTGTGGTCATCTGCTCCAGAAAGGAATCATCCAAGTCCTCAGCCTGGTCTGAAGGCCTGTAGCAAACCCCCACAATCACACCCCTATTGTTTCTCACTCCTTTAATTCTTACCCAGATGCTCTTGACCCGGCTTCCTGGATTTTAGTCATGGATCTCTTCACAGGTGAAAACATCCTTGACATATAAGGCTATAACTCCTCTTTTCTTGTTTTGTCTATTTCTGTGAAATAGGTTATGCCCCCCATTCCTACATTTCAATCATGAGACCCATCCCACCAGGTTTCAGTAACACCTACTAAAATCATATTTGTTTTGTTGTATTAACAGTTTGAGTTCATCTTGCTTGTTTCTCATGCTCTGTGCATTAGTGTAGAGGCACTTAAGACCATGTGCCCTTCCCAGAAGTCCTGTACTAAAGTTCTCCCACTGTACTAAAGTTCTTTCTCCCACTGTTGGTCTCTAGTACTACTTGGCCTGCCCTATTTATATCATTTAGGCTATTTTTCCCAGCACTCACTGAATCTTTGCCTTGAATAATACTGTCTCCCTCCCTAGCTAAACTCAGTTTAAAGACCTCCTGATCAGCTTTGCGAGACTGTTAGCAAAAATGTTCCTGCTGACAGTTGTGAGGTGCAGCCCATCCATTGCCAAAAGACCATCTTTGAGGAAATGGAGAACGTGATCCAAAAACCCAAATCGCTGCCGGTGGCACCATCCGCAGAGCCAGTTGTTGATCTAACCTGAATTGGTTAGGCCTCATTTGGAACACTGTGTCCAGTTCTGGACACCTCAATTCAAGAAGGACATTGACAAACTGGAACGTGTGCAGAGGAGGGCGACCAAAATGGTGAAAGGTCTGGAAGCCATGCCCTATGAGGAACAGCTTAGAGAGCTGGGTATGTTTAGTTTGCAGAACAGAAGGTTAAGAGGGGACATGATAGCCATGTTTAAATATTTGAAGGGATGTCATGTAGAGGAGGGAGTGGGCTTGTTTTCTGCTGCTCCAGAGACTAGGACAAGGAGCAATGGATTCAAGCTGCAGGAAAGGAGATTCCACCTGAACTTCAGGAAGAATTTCCTGATGGTCAGAGCTGTCCAGCAGTGGAATATGCTGCCTTGGAGTGTGGTAGAGTCTCCTTCTTTGGAGGTTTTTAAGCAGAGGCTGGATGGCCATCTGTTGGGAATGCTTTGATGCATGGCAGGAGGTTGGATTGGATGGCCCCTGTGGTCTCTTCCAAGTCTATGATTCTATGATTCTATCTCCACTATTCTTCTCTCCCTTCATGGGCCATATCTTTCCATAGGGAGGAGAGACAAAGTGACAACCTGAGCACCAAAGTCCTTCAGCTTCCTACCCATAACCTGGTAACCCTTTGTGATGTGGTGAAAGCTGCGCCCCACAGTGTCATTGGTTCCGACATGAACCAAAAGGAGGGGATGTAATCCTGGGGAAGCATGATATTTAATATCAAAA
This sequence comes from Iguana delicatissima, assembly GCA_948472985.1. Classification (NCBI taxonomy): domain Eukaryota; kingdom Metazoa; phylum Chordata; class Lepidosauria; order Squamata; family Iguanidae; genus Iguana; species Iguana delicatissima. The sequence continues at coordinate 23,919 of CAOKZL010002623.1, read as the reverse complement.
AGTGATTAAGCCAGAGATTCACCAAACAGGAACATAGACATCTAGGTCTACAACTGAAGCACAGCCAGTGAGATCAAGCCAACTATTCCCCTAGTCATGTCTCCATGAGGGAAACCTCAGAAGGCATGTATACACACACAAATGGGCCATCAACAACATTGTCACCTTGAGGAGACTACGTGTCCTCAGGATGAGGTTTGAAATGATTCGGCCATTTGTCCTTTTCTGGAAAGGGTCTGCCCCCTCCTTCTCGAGGCATACTTTACACTATAATTGAGTCCCCTTTTGGGGCTGTCTTTGGAGAACTCTCACTTTTGACTGGCCCCCCCTCCCCAGCATCCTGCTAGTTGAGAGCTCCCCTTAGCATTCTTTCCTTTTCCTTCACCTTGCTTCTTCCTGAGCCACAGTCTACAGGATCAGGTGTAGTATAAACCGCTCTCTTCCCCTCCGCTTTTCCCAGTCTTCATATCTTTCCAGCTCATTAGTCCTTGTCTGCTTGTGTGAGTGACTTCTTCGCTATGTGTGTGGATAATTTGCCAATCCTGCTAATTAAACTACTCGTAATTGGACATTTGGCCTGGCTGTCATGTGGTTGGACTCCATAGACATGGGGTTCAAGATCTCGCTGTACTGCTCTGCCTTCGCTTCGCTAAGCTGTGCTCCGCTAATTTCCTCAACCTTTGTATATTTGGAGCAAATCAAGGTGTCCCCTAGGAACCCCCAGAAGTCAGGGTAACTGAGGTTATGGTTGGTGGGCTTGACCAGCCTTGTTAGTGTCTCTGTTACATTGTTGATTTTGGCCCCAGGGAGACAACACACCTTGTGACTGATCCTGTCCGGGTTGGAAATTGTCTCAGCAAGGAGTCCCCAACCACCAGAACTCGTCTCCTATGAGGCTTGTCTGGGGTTACTTGACAAACAGATTCTTCCACAGCCGCCTGGATATTCTGCTCAGGCTGAGACTGTTGGTCCTGCTGCTGTTGGATTTCGTCTTGCTGGTGTTGGAGCTCCTGTTGCTGACATTCGATGTCCTCTTGGTGACATTCCATTACTACCTCCTGCTGTTCCATTACCTCTTCCTGCTGTTCTATTTCGTCATTGATAAGGTTGAGAACCTGGAAGCAATTCTCTAGCTTGAGAGTCTCTGTTTGGTATCTGGCTCTTCTACTCCTCCATGTCACATTCCTCCAAGCGTCCATCTCCTGCTTTCGTGAACTGACTTCCTCGTTTGCTAGGTCCTTGGTGTATTCCATCTTAAAGAAGGTCCTCTCCATCCTATCCAAGAACTCCTCACCCTCCCTAATACGGCAAAGATTAGAAACCAGGGCCTCTAGCTGGCGAACCTTCTCCTCCAAGAGGGCCACCAGTTTGCATTTGCTGCAGGTGTACCCAACAACATTTTCGGGCAAGAAAAGAAACATGCCACAGGTGATGCAGGTGACTGCAGCAGCTCCTTCACCCTCCATTCTTGATAATCTGGACAGTCAAATTAGAAAAAAGTAAAACTGGGCTTGGTCTTCAAACTCCCCTGGTAAAACCTACATCAACACCCTTGTTTGCCAAGCTCTTATTGTCAAACTATCAGGACTGAGAGTGCAATTCCATAGTGGTTCTAGTTACTCTCCCAAGCTTCCCAGCCAACCTGGATGTTGTGGTCAGGGAGACTGCCTTACCCAAGAAGCAATGAACTCTTGCTAAACCTGTAAAGCCAAACTGTGTGTGCCGTGTATGTATGTGTGTGTGTATGTGTATGTTATCTCAAGCATAATGAAAGCAATAGACAGTTCCCTAAGAGGCAGCAAATCTGTGAACTCTGCATCCAATTCTCAGAAAGTGGCCATCAGAAGCCTGTGTGTATATCTGCACCTTCAAATCACCTGTCACCTCATGGTGACCCCATGAGTTTCATAGAGTTTCCTTAGGCAATGAATATTCAGAGGTGGTTTTGCCAGTTCCTTCTTCTGAAATACAGCCTACAGCACCTGGTATTTTTTAGTGGTCTCCCATTTAAGTACTAACAAGGGCTGAGTCTGCTTAAGTTTCAAGATCAGACGGGATCTAGTGCTTTTAAGGTATTTAGGTCCCTCTATCAGAAGAGTATTTTTCTCTTTTCATTACCTCCCACTGATAGTTGCTCAACAGCTGTAAGAACTATGTTCAAATAAGTAATCATCCATTGATCTTTTGAGTGCATCAGCTCTCAGGTTTATGAATGTTCATTTATTCACTTCCTCAGTGATTGCTGCAGGCTTTTAATGAGCTCAATCTAACCCTCCTTATCTTTTTTCAGCACCATCCAATATCAAGCGGGTTTGCAAGATGTTCCCAATTGACATGCAATGTCCTTTAGTTAGGAACACAACACCCCAGCAAAATAAGCACAACAGTTTTGGTAGCAGTTGTCTAGTTATCAACATTTTGCTCCAGCTCCCTTCAGTACCTTCTGTATAAAGAAAAAAGTAGTCTAATTGAACTGGATATTTGCATCAAAGGACACTATGCAGTGCAGAGGGACTGATTTCCTTTTCCTCCTCGGACTGTTCTTTGCACCTTGGTCAGAGCTGAGAGGTTCCCCTGCCTCCTGGAAGGCTGCAGGTGAGAGATCCAGTCATCCTTTCAAATCCCCAAAGATGCCAACAATCAGGGTGAAAGTAACTATTTGCCTGTGAGTAGGAGATGGGCAAGAATAATCTCAGAGTTGTTTTTTGATAAAGTGTCACAAAACTTGGCAAGTTTCACCATCAGTTTGGTGGAAAGAATCTGAAGTTATTTTTGGAAGAGAAGAAGAGGATGGTGAGGGGAAAAAAAGGAAAAAGAAGATGTAAGATTTGTCCAACTCTATCTGATGTGACAGGTAGGCATCTCCTTCAAAAGCATCTTACCTAGTCAGTTGTTTTGGGCTGTTCTGTTTGAAAACCACTTTTCCTGTGCTGGCAAAGGTAGCAGAATGGCAATGCTCTCTTTTGTACCATCGCTGCATTTGTGCTTCAGTGGCATTAGTTCTCATGTTTGCTTTATCACATATGAAATAAGATGCTACCATTTACACCACCATGTCTGTTCCATCTTGTGCTCCATGATTGCTTTTTTTTAAACAAACAAACAAAAAAACAAGCCCTAAGTGTACAAGGAACAACCTGAAGCAACTGGCTAATATGGTAAGTGTCAAAACTATAGCAGGAAAGACAGAGGTCGTTAGTGAATTATTTCAAGTGGGAAAACAATGTAAGTTTCCAAGTGAACGATACAACATAGTATAGCATCAGGAGAACTATGACATTATGCAATAAGCTCCAGGCAAAAATGGGGATAACGCAGTGCAATTGTGGTATAAAAATGTTGTGTGGTAAACTCCTAAGTTACTTGTGTACATTCTTTCAACCATTCAGGCCATAATGTGAAAGCAAGCACTAGTATGAATAGAGGGATGGAGGTAGAGAAAAGAAAGACATTTGGTTTAGCCTGCCTGTTTGACACTCTCTGCTTAAGTTATGAATTAGTATACAAACTCTCTCTCTTTAATCATGAAATCCTGGCCTAAACTTTGGCGTGACTGTTAATGTCTTCTGGAGTTGAATACCAGCTTAGTATCTATGTCTGGTTTTAAAGGATGGATGGAAATGCAAATAAAGAGTTCATTTTTTTTTTCTAAATAACTTGGCAGAATTCTCCAGCTAACATGACCCAGCATCCATGTCTGCTGGCAGATTCTGAGGAGTTAAAGTCCAAAAAAGCAAGTTCAAACTCTGTGCAAATATAACTTTGGTGTAACATTTACCTTTGAGACTCAACTATTGTTGACACACACATTTAGGACACCACTCTACACTTTAGTTTCAAACTCTAGTTTGTAGTTTGCCCAGGGGGCAGAGGCAAAAAATGACAATTCTCCCTTGAGCACTGAGAGATCACAGCAGAACAGGCTTTGTAAGTGTAAGTGCACGAGGAACAACTGGAAGCAAATGATTAATATCATAAGTGCCAACGACTGCTGCCATTGTTAATGCAACTGCTCACTGAGAAGTGAGGCCTCTTGCTTATTTTGAATGAGTGGTAAGAAGAACGACAGAGTTTCACAAGGAACACTTTCAAGCACCAAGAGCTAAGTGATCTCAAATCCTTTATAAACATGTTCAGAAACTTACTTGGCTAAGAAAATTGGCCTGTATCCTGTTGGTTGGTCTCATCTGCAGTACATCTTTTGAACCAACAGTTGAATGATAAGTCCACGCATGTGTTGAGTTTACCTATTCCCTGGGTCTACTCTAGCAGAGACTAAATAACATTCAGGCTAATATGAGCAGTAGATTAGATGGGCATGAGTCCAGTTTTCTGTTTGGATTACTGATGGAGGACTGTCTTCCATCCAAAGATATCTCCTGTTTGAAGGGCTATTGAGTCCTTGATTAAAGGGGAAAAAAAGACGGAAAAGGAAGAAACTTGACATTTCCATCAAACAATTAATACCTATACATAAGATTCAGAAGGTGCACAGATCACCCGGTCACAGTCTTCCCTACTATGATGAGATGCTTTGCATTTGTATTTAACTAGCAATTATGATTTCTAAATTTGCATCTGTGCTTATACAACAGCATATACAGATCTCTTTTCTCCCATTTATCCTCCTTTTCTTCCTTTTTCTTTTTTTTTACTTGTTGTTATTTGCTTTTCCCCTCACTGTTAGCTAAGCATATTCAAAGACATTGGCTTTTTCCACATGGGGTTTTTGAAACAGTGCAGTCCGTCCTCCAAGGAGGAGGTCTGCACCTCGGACTGGACTGGGTCGGACCTATTCAGTGTAGATCCGCACCTCAGTCTGGTCCAGAACGACCCCATGTGGTCCTCCAGTGTGCTTTTGAAAGACCTGATTTTTCCGATCTTTCAAAAGCACGCAGCACGCCACGGCGAGTCTGCTCCCTTATTGCAGATTCGCAGGCTCGCACCAATGCAAGCCTGTGATCTGCCCAGGGGCAGGCTTTAGGCTGGCGAGCTTCAGTGGTTGGTCAAGACCCTTGACCAACCGGAAGCTGCCATTTGGGAAGCTGGAGCAGTGCGTATTGATGAGCACGCACTGCTCCGGAGCGCTGTGGATCGGACCGGGGAGCCAAAAGGTCCAGTGAGTAGCGGCACGGGGCGATTCCCTCACCCAGTGTGGAAAAGGCCATAGCTCTATAAATCTCTATCAGTATATGAAGAGTACCTTTGAGACTGAGAGAAAGAAGTTTGTAGCATAAGCTTTTGTAGACAGTCTACTTCCTTTGATGCATGGAGTGAAGCACCTGCAGATAGACATTTAATACCAATGGACAGGCAGTGTGCTTGTGAGCAGTAATAGAAATGTAAAACATGTATATGCTGTTGGGGTGACAGGTTCAGTCTCAACAATAGTCATAAAGCATAGTCAGGGGACAAAGATGGGAGACAAGGTTCACATACAGCCAAAATGAGTAGGTAGGGATATGAATAATCGAGTAACTTCTTGAAGTGTTGAAATGGGCTTGGGTCCAGAAAAGAGATGTAATAAAGTGGGCATGAGAAGCAGCATGTGGCTGGGATATCAACAGATGATACAATGTGTGTAGTATGTCAGCAAACAATTGTTTCTGTTCCAACCACTGTCAATGCACTGGAGTTTGTGGTTATATCACAGTTATAGTTATAGCTATGATAGTTATAGTTCAGCTGTTACTTTTTCCAATCTTCCTTTAGATGTTTTCTGTTCAAGGACTGCTCTTTGGAGGTCTGAAATGAAGTATCCAGAAATGTTGAAGTGTTTTGCAGCTGGTTTCTGTTTATTCCCATTTCTAAAATTCAGTTTATGTCCATTTATCATCTGGCATAAAGCCTGGCCTGTCAGTCTAATGCAGAGTGTTGAGGAACCTTCTAGACAAAGTATAAGATGCCAGACTGAAGAAGTATGGACAGACATAATGTAGTGGCAAAGCAATGCACATATTCTATAAACAGGAAGGGCTAAAAAGATAATGTTTTCCACATCTTGAGATTATATTTATTATAAGCAATGTCTTTCTTTCCTTTTCACTCTCCACCCCACTCCCTAGGTGCTCTGCCTGAATTATGCAGTCTCCCTAAAGAACTAGGTAATTGTTTAGCCTACCTACCAAGATATTACTATAACCATCGCACACAAAAATGTGAGGAATTCATTTATGGTGGTTGTGGAGGAAATCAGAATAGATTCAAGAGTACTGATGTCTGCCTTCAAACATGTAAACCTTAACAGGTAAGCAGAAATAGCTATTTCATTCCAATGGAGTAAATGAATAAATACTCTGTAGTGCTAGATTTTTGATCACACAAAATGAAAAAGGCTCTTAACTTTCATTGTGCTGCGGTTAGGGTTGCCAGATCTCAGGGTGTGCTCTTCTTCACAGTAGTTAGGGTGTAACTAAAGCCATTTCCGCACTACATTGTTGCAGTGCTATAGTTCCACTTTCAACATCCTATGGAATCCTGACGTGTGCAGTTTAGGGAGAGGCATTTAGAATTCTTAGCCAGAGAGTTCTTTGGCTTCAGTAAACTACGAAGCCCAGAATTCCACAGGATGTTGAAAGTGGAAAAATAGCACTATAACAGTGTACTGTGGAAATAGCTTTTGTCATACTATGGTTGTTAAGTTAACAACAAGTTACCTTCACCAGATCCTACAACATTTCATAGATGAAAACTGGGAAGGAAGCTTGCCAAACAACATCAGAATGTGGTTAAATTGGCAAAAGTTATTAAAGTTATTATTATTAAAGTTATTATTGAGGAAGAACACAGAAACTAGAAGAGGCTGCAGCAGTTTGTCTTTGCCTGAACCAGTCTTTTCTTGCTGAATTGATTAAGTGTAAACTATTTTTGGACTTGGATCTCAGTTTGTGAAGTGTGGACAAATGGGAAAAGTGAGTTTATGGAGCTTATGGAGTGCAAACAACTTTTGCTTTTGAACTAGGTTTGCAGCAGTTGGAATAAACTGAAGGAGAAGGGGGAGGAGGAAAAAGAAACTAGGGCATTTGAAAAGCAGTTGAAAAACTGGAATGGCAGAGGATTAATTGGGACTGCCCCTGCCAATTTGGGACAATTGGAGGGTAATGCTCTTGTGACAATCCACCTGTTATAATTTTGTGAAGCATTTTAGGCATGGGACACAATTCATCTGGGGTAGCAGGTTGGCCTATCTGCTCCTCAGAAGGTGGGGCTCTATGGGGCGCTGGGTGTTGGGGTCTTTTATATACCCAGCTCAGGGTTTAGTGTGCCTGGCTGATCACCTGGTGCTGAGAGGAGTCACACAACAATTCTTACAGTGGTGGAAGCTTACCCCACCTCTCCATTTGGTTTCTCAGCAGCTATCTGGGATGGGTGTCAGCCAAAAGGAGGTTTAACTCAGTGCTGCTCATTTTTCCCAGAGGAGAGAGCAGAAGGCGAGCTGTGTCTGTCAAGACATCTTTGACTAGGTGTTGTTTACAGGCTTGTGGGGCTGAGCTTGTTTGCTTGTTTGCTAGTTTTGGTTAAGCCTCTTTGTGCTGGCCATGTGCTCTCCCTGAGCACACAGTCTAACTGACTAACTAGGGAGAGGAACCAGCCAAGGGGAGGAGTCTTATTAGGAGCTTCCAGCAGTGCGTGCCAAAGGCGCGTGCAGTTGAACTCCTCTACTTCAATCCTTCAAGTTCAACCATTCAAGTTTAGGAACAACCCATCTCTTCTTGGGTCCCTAAAATTTAAGAAGAGTTCATTTGAGCTTGGCAATCAGCAGAGCAAACATAGCTTATACAGCTGAATTTCAAAAAGAAAGCCCAGTTATTCTTTCTAGACCTACTCCCTGTACTACTTTCTGTAGTATCAAGTATGGAAGGTGAGAGAGCTGCCATGGTCACCTGTAGCCCTTGTGGTATGTTCCTTTTCTTGTCGGGTACACCTGCAGCAAGTGCAAGCTGGTGACCTTCTTGGAGGAGAAGTTTGCCAGCCGGAGGCATCTTATTATTATCTTCATCTTATTAGAGAAGGTGAAGAGTTTTTGGATAGGGCAGAAGAGACCTTCCTGAAGACCAAATGCGTGGAGGAGCTGCCAGATGAGGAAGTCAGCACACTGTGCTAGGAAACGGATGCTTGGAGGAATGTCACATGGAGAAGTAGAAGGACCAGGAAGGAAACAGAGACTCTCAACCTACAGAATCGCGTCAAAGTTCTTGGTCTTATGAACGATGATGAGCACCAGGAAGAGGGAACAGAATGTCAACAAGAAGGAATCCAACTTTGGCAACGGGAACAAGATCAACACTCCCAGACTCAACAGAATGCCCAGGCAGTCCTAGAAATACCTGCTTGTTGAGGAGCCCCGAACAAGCATCAGAGGAGGCGAGTTCTGGTTGTTGGGGACTCCTTGCTCAGAGGAACCGAACCAGCAATTTGCCAACTGGACAAGCTCAATCGAGAGGTCTACTGCCTTCCTGGGGCCAAGATCAACCACATAACGGAGAGACTAACTAGGCTGGTCAAGCCCACTGACCATAAGCCCCTCATTTTGGTTCATGTCGGAACCAATGACACTGCGGGGAGCAGCTTTCACCACATCACAAAGGACTACGAGCTTATGGGGACAAAGCTTAAGGACCTTGGTGCACAGGTGGTCATTTTGTCTCTCTTCCCTGTTCAAGGACATGGTGCACGAAGGGAAAGGGCAACAGCAGAGGTCAACAACTGGCTCCGCACATGGTGCCACCTGCAACGGTTTGGGTTTTTGGATCACGGCCTGAATTTCCATGAACGTGGGCTTCTGGCAAGGGATGGGCTGCACCTCACAAAACTTGGCAGGAATGTTTTTGCAAACAGTCTCACAAGGAGGATTAAGGGGTCTTTAAACTAAGTTCCGCTGGGGAGGGAGACAATATTATTCAGGGCAAGGACTCGGCAAGTGCAGGGGGAAAAGGCCCAAATGATATTGGCCAAGTAGGAATAGCATCCAATCATGGGAGGAGTAGAAACTATAGTACAGGACTTGCAGGAAGGGCCTGAGGACTTAAGTGTCTCTACACTAATGCACGGAGTATGGGAAACAAGCAAGATGACCTTGAACTCCTAGTACAACAAAATAAATACAATTTGATAGGCATCACTGAGACTTGGTGGGATGAGTCTCATGATTGGAATGAAGGAATAGAGGGGTAAAGCCTATTTTGTAGAAATAGACCAAACAAGAAAGGAGGAGGAGGAGTAGCCCTGTATGTCAAGGATGTTTTCACCTGTGAAGAAATCCTTGACTTAAACCCAGTAAGCCGAGTCGAGAGCATCTGGGTAAGAATTAAGAGAGAGAGAAACAATAGGGACATTCTGGTGGGGGTTTACTACAGACCTCCAAACCAGACTGAGGACTTTGATGATGCCTTCCTCAACCAAATGACTGCACATTCCAAAAGGAGAGATACAGTAATAATAGGAGATTTCAATTACCCGGATATATGTTGGTAGTCAAACTCTGCCAAGACAGCAAGGTCCGGCAAGTTCTTGCTTGTCTTGCAGACAATTTCATGGTCCAGAAGGTGGAAGAGGCCACAAGGGGATCAAATATTCTAGATCTGATCCTGACCAACAGGGAGGACCTTGTTAATGAGGTAGAAGTGGTTGGATCTTTAAGGGAGAGTGACCATGCCCTATTGGAATTCGGCATTCAGTGGGAAGGGGAAGATAAGTGTAGCCAGACACTCATCTTAGATTTTAAAAAAGCGGACTTCTGTAAACTTAAGGAGCTGCTGGCTGAAATTCCGTGGCCAAGAATAGTGAAAGAGAAAGGAGTTCAGGAGGCATGGGAGTTCCTTAAAAGGCAGATCCTGAAGGCACAGCCTAAAACTGTGCCAATAAGGAGGAAAAATGGAAGGCAGCTGAAGAAACCAGAATGGTTGACTAAAGAACTCTCAGCTGAGCTAAGTGTTAAAAGAAACATGTACGGGAAATGGAAGAAGGGGAAACCACCAAAGCAGAATTTAAGCAAGTAGCCAGGAGATGTAGGGAGTTGGTCAGAAAGGCTAAAGCACAGAACGAAATTAGGGTGGCCAGAGACGTTAAAAATAATAAAAAGGGCTTTTTTAAATATGTCCACAGCAAAAGGGAAAAGAAGGTGATGATAGGGTCACTGCACAGAGAAGATGGTGAATTACTAACAGAACGAAGAGAAAAGACAGAACTACTTAACACCTTCTTTGCCTCAGTTCTTTCCCAGAAGGATACAAGCACTCAACCTGGCAATTGAGGAGCAGGTGAGGAAGCAGGGGAAATGCGGCACATAATAGGTAGAGAGGTAGTACAGGAATACCTGGCCACACTGGATGAATTCAAGTCTCCAGGGCCAAATGAATTGCATCCTAGGATATTAAAAGAACTGGCAGAGGTCAATTCGGAACTGGTTGCTATAATCTTTGAGAAATCTTGGAGGACAGGAGAAGTTCCAGCAGACTGGAGGAGGGCAAATGTTGTCCCCATCTTCAAGAAGGGAAAAAAAGATGACCCAAATAATTATTGCCCAGTCAGCCTGACATCAGTACCCAGAAAGATCCTGGAGCAGATCATTAAGCAGTCAGTTTCTAATCACTTAGAAAACAATGCGGTAATCACGAAAAGTCAACATGGATTTCTCAAGTCATGCCAGACTAATCTTATCTTTCTTTATGATAGAGTTACTAGCTTGATAGCTGAAGGGAATGCTGTGGATGTAGTATCTCTCGATTTCAGTAAGGACTTTGACAAAGTTGCCCATAACATTCTTGCAAAGAAACTAGTAAAATGGGGGCTGGACAGGGCTACAGTCAGGTGGATCTGTAACTGGTTGACCGACCGAACCCAAAGAGTGATCACGAATGGCTGCTTTTCATCCTGGAGAGAAGTGACTAGCGAGGTGCTACAGGGTTCTTTCCTAGGCCCGGTGCTGTTCAATATCTTCATCAATGACTTGGATGAAGGAATAGAGGGCATGCTCATCAAATTTGCAGATGACACCAAATTGGGAGGGATTGCTAATATGCCAGAGGACAGGATCAAAATTCAAAATGACCTGGATAGATTAGAGAGCTGGGCCAAAGCTAACAAAATGAAATTCAACAGAGAGAAAGGTAAGGTCTACTTAGGTAGAAAAAATGGAATACAGAAATATAGGATGGGGTACACGTGGCTGGATAGCAGTATGTGTGAAAGGAGTCTTCATAGACCACAAGCTGAACATGAGTCAGCAGTGTGATGCAGCAGCCAAGAAAACCAATGCAATTCTTGGTTGCATCAATAGGAGTATGGTGTCTCGATCGAGAGAGGTACTGGTACCACTCTACTGTGCTTTGGTTAGACCTCATCTTGAATACTGTGTCCAGTTCTGGGCACCCCAATTCAAGAAGGCCATGGTCAAGCTGGAGCAAGTCCAGAGGAGGGCGACCAAAATGATGAGGGGCCTGGAAGCCATGTCCTATGACTTAGAGAGCTGGGTATGTTTAGTCTGCTGAAGAGAAGGTTAAGAGGGGACATGATAGCCATGTTTAAATATTTGAAGGGATGCCATGTAGAGGAGGGAGAGGGCTTGTTTTCTGCTGCTCCAGAGCCCAGGACAAGGAACAATGAATTCAAGCTGCAGGAAAGGAGATTCCACCTGAACCTCAGGAAGAACTTCCTGACAGTCAGGGCTGTCCGGCAGTGGAATATGCTGCCTTGAAGTGTAGTGGAGTCTCCTTCTTTGGAGGTTTTTAAGCAGAGGCTGGATGGCCAGCTGTTGGGAGTGCTTTGAGGGTGTTCCTGCATGGCAGGGGGTTGGACTGGATGGCCCCTGGGGTCTATTCCAACTCTACATTTCTATGATTCTATGATTCTATGAAAAGTAATGGTCCCTGGTTTGTTACTGGACCGTGAGCCATGGGCTGCCAGACCAAGGAAAATGTCCAGGAAAGCAAGAAACAGCTGTAGCCAATGAGTACAAATACAATACCTGTTCTTGGCACATCAGATTAGCTGGTGTTAAATGATAAAAGATTTAATATATTTTTATTTTTTAAAAACTATTGTTCATTATTTATTATTGTAAACTGATTTCATTGTATAACACCCAGAGATTCTCAGATACTTTTTCTTGTTTTGTGCGTTCAAGTTGTTTCTCACCTATGGTTGGTTGCCTCATGCGGTTTTCTTGGTAAGTTTGGTTCAGAGGGGGTTTGCTTTTGCCTTTCTTTGAGGCTAAGAGACTGTGACCTGTCCAAGGTCACTCAGAGGGTTTCCATGGCCAAGCTGGATTTGGATCCTGGTGTCCAGAGTCCTAGTCCAGTGCTCAAACTGCTGCACCATTCTGGCTGTCTCCTCAGATATCGAGTGTGATATAAGTAATTTAAATAAGTAAATAAATAAAATTAGATAGTCTTAGAACTATTGGGTTAGCATCACTGAATCCTTGCACTATTAAATTGGAAAAGTCTGCCACTTCTTTACTAAATAAAGTTGCAGCCATTTATAACCCAACTCAATAGTTCTTCCTGCTCCCATCCCATTCAGCCCTCATGACCACCAAGGATGATAATGAATAAAAAAAAATCAAAGAAATGGCTCAGCTCATTTCTGACCTCAGATGAACTGGAATTGCTCTCTGCACCTCTCCTCATTGCCAGTTGGCTCCCATGTTGCAGGCTGTGAATTCACTCTCGGTTTTTGTCTGAACGTTATTTCCTCCTCTTGGGTGATACTGTTCAGTGCACTGGCAAGGGAAGTTCCTTTAAAGTTGAAACTAAAAACCTGGACTTAAAGCCAGCAGTATGGGAGTCACCAAATATCATGACTTATTTGACAGTCCAGAATCTCTTGCAAGCAGCCAGGTCCTAGAAGGTGAAGTGACATCTTTGCATGGTAATATGAGTTCCCTCCCAGTTTTAGTAAGTCTTATAAGGTACTCAGAGACAGAAAAGTATGTTTCCAAGCCTGGCAACACCTTTATTCATGCGAGCACTTTCAAATGTAATAACACTTGTTTAATTGATTCTTGCTCTTCTTTCCTCAGAGCTACCCTGAGCTGTCCAGAGCAGCTCTTTTCAAACAGCATTTTCAGACCTGTTATTCAGTCACCAGGTTTCACTGGACAAAAACAACAGTGTCACTGATGGGATTCTCTGGCTTCATTCTTTTCTGGAGTCTTCTGCATCAAGCCCAATAAACTCTCTTGTTTCTGTGAATTCTTTTACTTCACTTATTTATTTAAATGATTTTAGGCTGCGCTTTAGCAATGCTACAGAGGCAAGGGATGCAGATGGAAATATAAGACATCAATATAAAGTATATGAAATCATTTGGGAGGGATAACACAGAGCAGCATGAAAGTGTAAGGCAAATTCAGTGTTGTCATGAAGTTGGGACTTTTGAATTAACAAGGGACAATGATGTTATTGGCAGCTGCCTGTAAACTTTCTTGTTCCTTCTGCCCCTCAGAGTAGCCAAAGGCATTTCCAGGGCATGAGATGGATTTTCCCCAGGGTCAATATGTTGTCTTGAGTTATCTTTGTTGTAATACAAAGCTGCTCTACAATGAGCACTCGCCCCCCATTAATTTTGCAAAAGACCTGCTCTTTGCTGGGCTGAAAACTGGTAGAATTGGTTTGCTGATATGGATCAGCAAAGCCATCAATATTTCCGGACCCTCCTTGTTGGTGTAGCTGTCATAATGAGCACCTGCAATTCAAAATTTATCACTGTACCACAAGCTGCAAATCACTTGTATTCTCCATGGTAGAGAAATGGTATAAAAAGATCAGTACAATATTTTGTCAAAAAGAAAAGACAACTCCTTCTGAATAATTCATGTTCATGTTAAGTCTGGTGCCAAAATACCATTAAGATTATTGCCTAGTGAGCCACCACAACCCCTTTCACAGCACACAATTATAGTACGATGATTCCATTCTAACTGCCACCACTGGATTCTATGGAATCTTGGCGTTTGTAGTTTGGGAGGCACTACCTTTCTCTGACTGAGAAGTCTACATGTCCCTGCCTAAACTGCAAATCCCAGGGTTTCATAGGATGCTACCATGTCAATTAAAGTGCCATCATAGTGTTATAACTGTACAGTGTCAAAAGGCCTCATATGGAGGACATTTCATAAGCTGAGTGTCCCAAACAAATAACAGAAAGAACATGCAGTGGTTAGAAATCCTGACTAAGGAGCAAAGACAACAAAAGCTCAGAGGAACAGTCCAAAAGCTTCATTATTGGAACTCCATTCTAGGGTAGGAAAGTTACTCAGAGTGCTAAGCTGATGTAGCTTCATTCTAGGGAAGAGCTGAGAGAAGAACTGGCAGGAAGAGAAGAGGTGGAAAAACATCTGTACATGTATCAGTTCATAGGACAAAGTCAGGACAGGTAAATTGGAGGAGATGAGACTTCAGATCACTCAGACTATCTAATCTTATTACTCTCTGAGGCATTCCTGATTGTTCAGTACTAGGTGTTATTACATTTCTAACAAGAAAAAGGTCTTTTCTCAAAGAGTTTTGCAACTTTTTTTAGATTTTAAAGGAAGGAACAACAGAGAGAAGAGAAAGAAATTGTGGAGTGAGAAAAGGGGAGTAAATATGTGCTAGAACTTGGTGTATACGTTTATGCATAAATAAGCCAGTAAGATCTTCCCAGCACTGAACAATGGATGGTGTGCATTTGTCCTTCCAACACACTGAGCCAGAAAAGAGCTACCATTGGACTTCTCTCTGATACACGCCATAGCTGCCAACATTTAGTTGAAGTGACACATTCGTGTGGGTAGGGGTAATGGGGCTTCAGAATAAGACAACACACCAAATTTTGGGGAGATAAAGGCCACAACTTTATTGGCTACAGCATACAATAGGTTGGCCAAGACATGGGTCTGGATCCTTGCATTGCTCAGCCCGCTGCTGACCGACGCATCCAAGCTTCCAACCCAGTGCCAGAATCACTAATGGCCACCAGGGGATCCCACCGCCGGAACCCCGCCACCAGGAGGTGCAAGCAAGGCATGTCCTCCCGAGCCGGGCGTGCTCACTGCTTCCTTGTACCCCCTTCCAAACTGCAAGGGGCCAATGAACCTTGCCCAAAGGCCCTTGGCCCCGACCCACCTGAATCCAAGACCCATGTGACCACCAAGAAGGTGGGCCTGCCCCAGGGGACCACCTATCGCCAACCCTGCAGCTGCAGCCAATAAAGAGATGTGTTGGCTCAGGGCAGCCCCCCCACCATCAGCCAGCCCGGGCCAGGAAGAAGGCCAGCATGAGTGAGCTCACGGTTTTAGTTCAGACCTGAAGTAACCCGCAAAGACCCTGGATTTCCATCTCCCTACCCTCATTACGTCCCCATCAGACAGACCCCATTCTGAAGCCGTGGTAGAAGTTCTGATCCGAAAAGAGTGACTCCCAAACTGTGCGGGAGGTAGCCTGAGGTGGTCCAGGGCTGCCTGTAGGATGGCTACAAGTTGGAACCTGTACAAAGTGGTATGGTCCTAGTGGATGAACAGGGGGCCTGGGCCCTTGGGTCTTGTCCACAGATACCTGGTCAAGGCCTTGACCGGGCAAGGCCCATTCCCATGCCATGCATGGAGTCACACCGTGGTCCCCCAACCCAGCTGGTCATTCTTTGAGTTTGTGTTCTGCCACAATACCAAATTAAACTATTGATTTCAGCTAACTTAGCCATATATTTCATTGTCAAATTAACATTTTGTCCACATTCATAAATTACATGGTGCATGCATGTTTTGTCTTTATGAAGGGCCTGCATCCCAAAATATGGGATTCTGAGGCTTCTTGTCCAGTCTGTTTAAAAGGAAGATCTTTCCAACCCTCAAACAGAGGATATCTTTCATCATAAGGAAATCTGTCAGTCCTGTAAAGGAGAATGTTGTCTTGACTACCAGTTTAATCCCTGCCTGTGTTTTCAAAGCGAGAGAGAGTGAAAATGCAAAGGATTTGAAAGCTGAGAGCTTGGAATATATATTCAGGCCCCCAAGAAAGGTCATTCTTTATAATAGGGAACACCTGGCAATCTACCTTATGGCCATCAGAACATCTCTTTTTACCTCCCAAGGCTACTAAAATGGCAGATCACATAATATGCTGGATTTGAAATGGACCTAATGCCTATCTTTTGAGGCGATAGCCCCAGAATTTGTGAGAATTATCTATTACTATAGGTGTGACAAGGCCTGTTTTTCCTCCTGGCAGCTTCCCCCTCAGTCTGCTGGAACGCCTTGTCATTTTATACAGCTTTGCCTTTCCCTTTAAAACACTACCTTCTTGTAAAAAGTGTAAAGCCTTTCAATTGTCATTTAGATCCCCTTAAATGATCTATGGTAGTGTGGTTCTGTTTAGTTCTAACTACTGAAAATCATTCAGTTGAGTCAAAATGTCTAAAAATATACTATAATCTTTATTAAAATACCAAACAGAATAAAGTATTGGTTTTCATGTGTATGTTCAAGATCAACCAGATCTTCAGAAAGCGTTCTTATACCTTTACCTCAGCATAAAGGCACAGGTCTCTTACACACTCACAGCCCTCTGGCTACCCTTTTGCCAAAGGCTCTGTTCCCAAATCTAGGTCACTCTCTCTCAGATGAGATTCAGAAGTGAATTGATTTCTCTTCTGCCCTTCTCTCTAGGCTTTCTCTTAGAAAACACACCCCTCTTATTCAACCTCTTGGGTTGACTGAGAAACTCTCTCGGCTGACTTTTAGCCCTTTCTCCTTGAAGTCCAACCAAGTCCAACCTGGAAGTCCAACTCCAACCAATTTAGTGTGCCTGCAATTTATACATTTTCCCTCTCAGGCCTCCAACCCCTCCTTTACACTAATGGGCTGGGTTTGTCCCTGGAGTGGCCATTCTGGTTGCCTGGCAACCTGCTGCTGGGTGGCTTCTGTGACATCCAGGATACTACTCCCCCAACTCTGCCAAAATAGGTTTTCCACCAAGTCTCTCTTGATAATTTCCTCTTTTGGTCTCTGTGGGATTGCTTTGAAACAGGGCTCTAAGCTGTCCCTAATTTGCACGGAATGTCCTCTGTTCAAGAACATGGTGCCTCCTCAAGATAAGCACACCTGCTTCACTACTACTATGTGTCTGATTCTGGACACGTTGCTTTGGCTGCCTTGTTTAGTCTTTAATGCCTCTTCTGTTTCCTTACAGAACACCATATAAATACAGTAGCAGCTTAATTTCTCACTGGACACTTGGGTCGAAGCGCACCATGCTGTGCAGAATGTTCATAATGTTTTTTCTCTTGGGACTCTTTCTTGTACCCTGGCCTGAGTTGCAGAATAGCCCTCGCTGGAGGGCTGAAGGTGAGAGTTCTGTTCCAGTCACCACTCGTATTCCTATGTTGATACCAACAAAAAAGGTTGCACGTGGCTAGACATTTGGGAAGACTGAAGATCTCTCCTAGGAAATCAACCAACACTCAGGGAGGGGAGTTGTATTCAACTTTAAGATAGTTTAATGATTATTATATTTTTTAAAAAAACTTTTCAAGCCACGTTGTGAAAGAAACTGTAAGATTTGTTTACAGCCAGGCTTCTAAACAGGGCAAAGCGAGGCCTTTGGCTTAAGTTGCCAATTGGGTTATTTTCTGTATGTTTCTCTGCTTGTTTGTAACCGAGTTTCTCCTATGAATCTTGCAGCACTGGGATAAATGTGGATATGAAGAATGTTGTCTTGACTACCAATTTAATGCCTGCCTGTATTTTCAAAGCGGGAGGGAGTGAAAATGCAAAGGATTTGGAAGTTGAGAGCTTGGAATGTATATTCAGGATATCTTCCTGTGTTTCCAGTTGGAATCCTACCTCTTTTACAAGGTAGGGGCAGGAAAGATATAAAACAATGTAGTCCATCATAGTCATCATTGGTATTTTGGGCACTGAGATGATACAATGAAAATTGGAAACATCAAGGAGCTCAACCAGCGTGGTCATTCTGAATACAACTATCTGCAGAGAAGTGCAGCATTTTGAATTGTAAGAAAAATTGCAGATTCCAAAAGGTGACACTTTCAGTCCAGTTACCAGGATCCAATGGATCTCTGTTCATCTGCAGCCCTTTTTCAGGCATCTGTTTGACTAGAAAAAAGGTACATAAGATGGGAGATGACATCTCATTATGATGTTTTGCCACTTCCCTCACTAATCTAAGTACATTCAGCCCTCAATTTAAGATTAAGCTACCATAAATATTGTTTTCCTTTCTTGTCTTTCTCCCACCTACATATCCAGGGGCTCTGTCTAATATCTGCAAGCTTCCCAAGCAAGAGGGAATATGCAGTGACAAAATAACAAACTATTACTATGACTTCAATAACAAGACCTGTGAAGAATTTATTTATAGTGGCTGTCAAGGGAACTCAAATCGGTTTAAGAGTGCTGAAGAATGCATGGAGAAATGTAAAGAATAACAGGTAAAGAGAAAGATCTTAATCCCAATGCCATGATTAAACAAGTCCATGAGTGTTGCAGGACTTCTCATCAGGCAGAAAGAAAATAATTAAAAAATGTAGTATAAATGTAGCATAACATTAAAATAAATGTGGTATAACATAGTATAGCATTTTTCAAGGGAATATCTGTGTTAGGGCCTTTCTGCACTACACTATTACAGTACTATTATTCCACTTTCAACATCCTATGGAACCCTGGGGTTTGCCCTTTAGGGAGGGGAATTTAGAATTCTCAGCCAGAGAGCTCTTTGGCCTCAGGAAACTACAAACCCCAGAATTCCACAGGATGTTGAAAGTGGAATAATAGCACTATAACAGTATAGTGTGGAAATGGCCTGTCTGAATATGCTTTATACCTGAGGCCATAATAGCACTCGGTAATGCATCTGAAGAAGTGGGCTTATATTCATGAAAGCTCATTCTAAAAAAAGGGTTGTCTTAAAGGTGCTGCCATTTCTTTTCTTTTTTTTTCTCCTACTCCCTTCCTCCTTTTCATAGTATAATATGGTTCATTGGCAACAAAGGGAAAGAAAAAGCTATTTAAAACACCCTACTAATAAATAATGTTATAAGAAAAGACAAAGCCCTATCTGAGCAGTCAAATTCTGCTCCCTAAAAACTTGAAATGAAGCAGCCTTCTCACTCTGCTGGCCTCTGTGTCCTTTCTTGCTCTGAAACCTATCAGCAAACCAATGTGAGCACTCTGGATAGCTCTTTTTTAAAGTTTAGGTCAGTGGTTTCCAAACGCTGGTCCTCCAGCAGCTTTGGACTTTCAATTCCCAGAAGCTTCAGGTACATTGAGTCAGGGATACTGGGAGCTGAAGTCCAAAACACCTGGAGGACTAGAGTTTGGGAACCACTGGCTTAGGCTAAACTCTGGAACAGATCCACCACACCCACTGACCTGGAAGCCACCAGCCTCCGCTATGTGAAACAGAGAGCCTTTTTGCTTTGGGGATCTTGTCTGTGTGATATAGAAAAGGCATACAGAGCCTCTTCTACAAGTACTTTTCTCCATCACTGTATATTTTCTGGCATGTTTAAACTTACAGTCTTTGTTTCATTGATTCTCTGTTCTCTTCTCCATAGAAAAATACTGAACAATTCATACCCCATTGTCCTATAAAAGTTTCAGATCCACTAAACATCTTACGTCTCCCATGGAAGAGAGGAACCAAATTCAGCATGAATCAGTAGCATCATTCTCTCCTGGAATCATCTGCATGTATTGCAAAAAACTCATTCATTCATCTGTATCATATGAATTCTGTTTCTTTTTTATCTCAAGTAGGTCCTGCAATAAAATTTATGTATTAATCATCACCCTAATATTTTTTCCCCACAACTGTGAGGGCCTGGTTTTCTTTTTGTCTATGTTTAGAAGGGGGTAATTTAAATTAGTTTGCTAGTTATGTCTAATTGAAGGACATAGTTTCTCCCTGGAACAGGCAAAATAACTAAGGTGTGTTCCTGGTAGGGATAGGACAATTAGTAGAAAAGGGCTAATAACAATAATTTATATAGGGTCAAGGCACTTTACAAGTAAAAGAACAACAAAACAGTTCCCTGCCCTCAGGCTTACAATTTAACTGAGAAATGACACAAAAGGAAAAGGGAAGGATAGTGTGGGAGGAAATTATGTCCATCAGAAACGGTCTCTTCTTCTCTCCTTTTGAGGCCAGGACAGTGGCAGCTGGGGGAGGAAGAAGGGTCTTTCCTCTGCTTCTGGTCCTAGACGTGATGGTTAATGTGTTCGTTAACCGAAAATCTAATTCTGTTGCATTTATGTTGGAGGGTGGGCAGTGTTAACTTATGCTACATTGTGGCTTACCTGTCAATTAAACACCTGCACTAAAATCCTTATGAGAATGAAACTGAAAAATGCCATCAATAAATTTACTCTCCCAACCCTATTTTGAGAGAGAAAGAAACAGCTCCATGAATTTTTGAAAACTCCTTTCTTGCTTTCCCTTTCCCCACGTCTTATAATATCATCTCCTTCTTCTATCTTTCTTTAATCTGTTTGCTTGGATCTTGTGGCTTGAACCTTGCAATTCCCCATCCCTAAAAAATCCAAGAGAACTAAGCTTTGGGCAAAGAAATAGCGGCAAAATGTACATGTGTTGGCTCTTCACTTAATTAATTAACTTAATTAATAACTTAATTAATAACTTAAATTGCTGATGTGATTCTGGAGCTGGTTTAATGCCAAACCCCCAATTTAAGCTTGTAACTTTATTTAAAAAATAAACTTAATTACATTGCCTCCCTATATTAGGTAATTTCCGACTTAATTAATTTTAACTTGTTTGTTCCTATTGTTGGTCTCTGGTTGTCAATATTTTACTTTGATTACTCCCACTTGCTCTCCTTGCCCCCTTTTTCCCTTTATGGAACACTCTGTGGAGTACATAGTGGTGCACTCATTACTACAAGAGTTGTGTGGGCGTGTAATTTTTATTCCTCTTCTTCAAAATAGTCCCTGGGATATAAATGTGTTTCACTGGCAAAAGAACAATAACTGGAGCTAGGGAGAGATATTAGCTCAGTGGCAGAGAACATATTTTGCATGCAGAAGGTCTCAGTTTCAATCCTAGGCACTATTACCCCAAAACATAGGTGACTCAGGGGTTTACCCACAATGGCAATGCTTCCATGAAGTGGTAGTAATATTAGCTCAAAGAAGAGACCTGCAATGTGGGGTAACTTTATGACATCTTTTACACTTGTGTATACTGGTACTAGTGCAAGGAAGAACCAGCTGGAAATCCAAAAATAAGCTTGTAGTTTTATTGGGGGAATTAACAATCACGCACATGTAAAATCCAAGCAGTCTCACAATCACGCAAGGCTAACTTAAGGAAAGGAGAGGAAAAGTTTGGATAGTGAAAGTTTAGGGCAAAGTGGGTGATATTTACCAGTCCAGCAGAGAAGAGACAAGGCAATATCGCTTAGACTCAAAATCCAAGGGTAGTACAAATTGGAAATAGGGTCCTTTCCACACGGGGTAATTAAAACGGGGCAGTGCGACCTCTGACGGAGGTCTTCCACACCATAGAGTGTGCTGGGTCGTATATAATTTTGATGTTCCACACCTCAAACCGCTCAGAAGTGACCGGAAGTGGTGGCGCCGTGTGTTTTTTAAAAACCTTCCAAAAAGTGGGTTTTTTCCCCGATGTGCACTATAGCATACGCGAAAATCTGTGTAAAAGCGCAGATACGCGCTGATTCATGCACGAGATCCACGGAGGGCAGGCTGTGGGCGTGGACAGCTTTGGCGGTTGGTCCCGCCCCACAAAGAACAGGATGGTGCCATTTTTTTTCCTCGGAAAGCGGTTAGGATAGGAACAACAGCAAGAGAAAGCAAAAAAGATTGCAGGTACATAGTTTGGATTAAAAATGTGTATGTTTCTGTCTTATTTAAACATGAGTTTCGCACGAGCGCATGAAGCTGTTGGCAGTCCAGGAGGCTGGGGATATGTTGGGGGGGGGCTTGTATTTTGGAGGGGAATGCTGGGTGCCTTCTCCTTCGTTATATAAGAACAAAAAATTACCTGTTCCTTCCCTTGAGCTGATGGCGCGCCCGTATCCCAAGTAGTTATTTTTAAACTAGCCTCCATGTGTTTCCACAGCATGCTTAATGGGACCTACTATATTTTCCCTTTCCTTTACCCTTCCTGGAAAGTCAAGTTCTTCCTCATGTTAAAGGGAAATCACTATTGCCCCTTTAGAAACACTATCTACATGACCTTCTGGAGGGAGAAAAGGGACATGCAGTCTTTCCTGTGGGTCGGGCACTCCAAAACCCATCTCTCTGCCCTGAGACAGATGGGACTACCAGTATTCGGGGTTTGACCAGTGGGCAACGCTTCCCCTGCACCTCAGCCAGCATTCAGGGTTCAGCGCTGTAAGAAGTCTGACACAAACACACCTTCCCACAGGCTCATATGGGACTTGGAGTCTTTCCTGACCCGACACTGTTCCTGATATTTGGAACATTGCACCGCTGCCTGATCCCTGCAGCGCCAGAAAAGGAGCTGCAACCGTGTTCTGTGGGACCCTGGTGAGGATGGAGGGTGGGAAGGGGGGTAGACAGCATTGGCTGCCTGCTGACCAACACCCTCTCCCCGCAGGAACACATTGGGCAAGGAGCCTTTCCTGGACAGTTCCACACCTAGACAAAATAACCCAACCCTCTCATACAATCTCCCACTCACGCTGCATCCCTCATCACACACTCTGGTCGTCTCACCAACACACCTTCTCATCCCGGAATTAAGCCAGCAGTCGCTTCCAGACATTCAAAGCCAACACACCAACACACACACAAAACCACACACACAAAGACAAAGACACACAAAGACACAGGTCATTAAGTTTTAAAAAATTTTTTGAACAAAACGATCTAGAAAACATTAGTGAAAACTTGAAACACTAACGGAGGGTGATCAAGTACAAAAGACAGGGGTGCTTGAGGGTTAACAATCAAGAGAGGCTTACCAAGAGGGTAGAAACATAGAACAAACACATATATTTACAGTTGGTGCCCACTACTATTTATTTCCCTTTTCAGAACGTCCGTATCCCCACGTAAGATTCCTCGAGGGCTGCGGAGACCTCTGTCAGGCTTCTCTGAGCGGACACATCTGTGAGTAGAAAAGCAGCTGTTTGAAAACCGTGCCCGCACGATGACAGACAGCCCTTGAATTGCCATGACATCCCGATTATTCTAATTGTCCACTTACATAGATTGCTTGTTCTTTTTTTCAGGTCTGTCAGCCTGGCCGTGATCGCGTGCGCAAGGGTCGACCGCCACTGATGGGGGATGGATGGCCCTGGTATTTTCTTGGCTGAGGATGGGCCTGGTATTTCCTCGGTCTTTTCCCCTTGCCCTTTGTCTTCTGGGGTCACGGTGCCACCTTGAAAAGAAAGTTATACTTTGTGGTTCTCTAGCCTACAAAGCAATTTATCATGCCACCGTTCTACTGTCAAAAAGGTGCACCTTCCAGATCTGGCACTTCTTCCTCCGGCATATCGATTTCAAGCCTGCCGGAGCTGGAACCGGAGGAAGAACATGCCGGGGTACCGGGTCGTCCACCTGTGGCTTTAAAAAAAAGAAGGAAGCACTACTTTCAGGCCAAACACAAGGCTTGACTTGATTGCTAATAAAGTATGTATGGCAATGGCTTGACGCATTGCTTTGGAAATATTTTACCTTCACCCTCGGAAGCACCTCCAGCTTCTGTCTCCTCGCCAGCCCCGGGGGTGTCGGCAATCAGTATGATTTCTTGCTCTAAACAAAGAGGTGAGCAGAAAACAACAAAGACATTGACGTAGGCACAACATGGCGCCGCACCAATCCCTTGGGAAAATCAAAATCACTCCTGTTTCCCTTCGTTTTGACAGCGCAGAGGAACAGAGAGGATTAAGCCATAAGTTACCTGGAGAAAA